>PVHP010034350.1:0-12393 GCA_004024765.1 Zapus hudsonius
CTCTCTCTCTCTCTCTCTCTCTCTCTGCTTGAAAATGAATAAATAAAATATTAAAAAAAAGAATATTTTATTTATTTGCAAGCAGATATATATATAGAGAGAGAAAGAGGGAGTTAGTATGGTGTGCCAGGGCCTCCAGCCACTGCAAACAAACTCCAGACACATGCATCACTTTGTGTATCTGGCTTTAATATGGGAACTGGGGATTCAAACCCAGGCTTTTAGGCTTTGCAAACAAGTGCCTTTAATTGCTGAGCCAGCTCTCTCAGCCCCATTACCTATTTATTTGAGAGAGAGAGAATGGGTGCTCCAGAGCCTCTTGCCACTGTAAACAAACTCCAGACACATGAGCTACTTTGTGCATCTGGCTTTACATGGGTGCTGGGGAACTAAACCTGGGCCATCAAGCTTTGCAATCAAGTGCCTTTAACTACTGAGCCATCTTTCCAGCCCTCAACCCTATTTAAAAAAAATTGTTTATTTGCACTTGAGTGTGTATGGGCACACCAAGGCCTCCTGCCACTGCAAATGAATGCCTTTCAAGCTTTAGGTGGTGGCTAGAGAATTGAACCCAGACTGGCAGGCTTTGTAAGCAAGTGGCTTTAACAACTGAGCCCTCTCCCATCCTCAGCCCCATTTTTTTTTTTTTAGCCTGTGTCATGTAACTTAGGTTGGTCTTGAACTTCTGATTTTCCTTGAGGCTTCCTACTCCGAGTGTTGGGATCATAGACCTGTATCACCATGTCCACCAGTAGATTTTACTGAGACAGGGTTTGTGGCTCTGGCTAGCCTTGAACTTAGCTCTGTACCCCAAACATGTCTTGAGCTTCCAATCCTCCTACTTCAGCCTCTTGAGTGCTGGGATCACAGGCATGTACCACCATGCCTGGCTGTGCATCTTTTTATAGAAAGGTAACTCTTCTGTCTATATACATTTTTTTAAATATTTTATTTATTCACTTTCAAGCAGAGAGAGAGAGAGAGGAGAGAGAGAGAGAGAGAGAGAGAGAGAGAGAGAGAGAGAGAGAGAGAGAACACCAGGGCCACAACCTTGTGGGTCTGGCTTATGTGAGTACTGGGGAATTGAACCCAGGGCCTTAGGCAGTGGAGGCAAGTGCCTTAACCGCTGAGTCATCTCTCCAGCCCTGTCTATATACATTTAACCTGACCCTCCCCCCAAAAAAACTAAAGCCTAAAAAAGTACCAAAATGTAACACACCTGAATGGGAGGAGGTAGAGTAAGGCAGCTCTGGAGACATAGGATCAGAACCCCGTGACTGGTGGGACTCACTGTGAGGGTTCCGTGCTTCAAGTAGACTCTGTGTTTGAAATTTTTCATAATTTTTTTTCGAGGTAAGGGCTCGCTCTAGCCCAGGCTGACCTGGAATTCACTCTGTAGTCTCAGGGTAGCCTTGAACTCATGGCAATCCTCCTACCTCTGCCTCCCGAGTGCTGGGATTAAAGGCATGCGCCAACACGCCTGGCTCTCATAATTTTTTTGAGAGAGGGCTTCTGGTCTCAAACTCTTGATCCTTCTGCTTTAGCCTCCTAACTGCTGGGACTACAAGCATGGACCATCATGCCTAAAAAGGATTTTTTTTTTTTAAGAACATTAAGGATCTTTGAGGTCTCACTGTAGAGTTCTCTTGCCTCAGCATTTAGGGAGTTTTATTTTGTTTGTTTTTGTTTTTTGAGGTAGGGTCTCCCTCTAGTCCAGGCTGACCTGGAATTCACTCTGTAGTCTCAGGGTGGCCTTGAACTCACGGCGATCCTCCTACCTCTGCCTCCCAAGTGCTGGGATTAAAGGCGTGCGCCACCACGCCCGGCTATACTTATTTTTATATATTAAAGGGCTTTCATGAAACTGGGCATACTGGTACAGGCCTGTAATCCTAGCATGTGGAAGGTTGAGGCAAAAGTCCAACCTGAGTAGGCTATATAATGGCATCCTGTCTCAAAACAAATATATATGAATATATATATATATGAATACAAATATAAATATAGGGCTTTTAGCTGGGTGTAGTGGTGCACACCTTTGACCCTAGCACTGAGAAAGCAAAGGTAGGAGGATCACTATGAGTTCAAGGCCAGCTTGAGACTACATAGTAAATTCCAGATCACCCTGGGCTAGAGCAATACCATACATTGAATAACAAAAATTAATTAAAATATAAATAAATGGCTTTTAAACCAGACCAGGTAGCATAGGCCTATAATCCCAGCTCCTCAGGAGGTTGAGGCAGAAGGATTGCAATATCAACACTTATCTGTAGTACAGAGCAAGTTCAAAACCAACCTAGGAAATTTAGTGAGACCCTGTCTCAAAAAAGTAAGGAGTGGTGGCTCATACCTATAATCTCAATACTTGAGAGGCTGAGAAAGGAAGATTGGCATGAGTTCAAGGCCAGCCTGGGCTATAGAGTGAGTTCCAGGTCATCCAAGGCTAGAGAGCTTGCCTCAAAAAAAAAGAGAAACATGGCCGAGCATAGTGGTGCACGACTTTAATCCCAGCACTCGGGAGGCAGAGGTAGGAGGATCAAGGCCACCCTGAGACTACATAGTGAATTCCAGGTCAGCCTGGACTAGAGCGAGACCCTACCTTGAAAAACCAAAAAAAAAAAAAAAAAGAGAGAGAGAAGGAAGGAAGGAAGGAAGGAAGAAAAAAAAGAAAGAAAGAAAGAAAAAGAAAGAGAGAAAGAAAGGTATAGCTGGCTGTGATGGTACACACCTTTAATCACAGCACTCAGGAGGCAGTGGCTGGAGGCCCTGGCATGCTCATATTCTCTTTCCCTTTGTCTCTCACTTTCTTGAATAAATTAAAAGATGCATACAGCTCTGCTATGTCAGATACTGTGCTGAGCCCCTGCAAAATTCATCCCACTAACGTCATAAGAACCCACTGACACAACTTCCCATTGTAGGCAGGGGGACAAGAGGCTTGGAAGTTCAGACCACTTGACCACAGATGGCAGCTGGACAAACCGGACCTGGAACTTGGGTGTCTGTACCTTGTTCTAAGCTTTGTGCCACACTGCCAGGGTGAGAGGACACTGTGGCAGATGGAATCACAGCCTCATCAGGTCTTCCCTTGAATTCACTTTACCCCAGTGGCCTGTCCACTTGTCACTGGGAGTTCAGTGAACCTGACCCACAGTCAAGTATATTAAGAACAGGTCAAATCCAGGGTCAGGCAGGGGATAAAGGTTCTGGGTTATAAAGAGATGCCTGGGAAGGGTCAACTTCTAGCTCATGAGGAAGGCCACAGTGGAGTGAAGCCCCAACCCACCCTTAGGGGATGCCCTCGCCCTGGTCTTATCTCTGTTTAGAAGGTGAGAGTCACAGACTGGCTCCATGACACACCTTAGAATCCATTGAGAGGGCAAGGCAGCTGATATCTAATGACTGCTCACACCTGACAGGTGGCAGACAGCAGGGCCTTGGCTGGGGGCCAGGTGGAGTGCCCTAGGGCAGTAGGTGCTCCAGGGATCACCTCAGGGCCCCTTCTGGGTATGACAATGGAGGTGGGAAGGCTGGCAAAGAGAACAGAGGCCAAATCATCATCAGTTCTTTTTGGCCCCAGAGGTAGATGTCAGGGGAGCAAGGTGCCACAAGGTCTCCAGTCGGCCTCACAGCTCCATAATGCTAAGCGGTGTGGCATTGACAGGGTATCCAGTGGAAACCAAATGACACTATGGGGTGGGACAGACTGAGAGACAGGGAGGAACCCCCATCCAAGCACAGCACCCCAATCCATCAGGCCTCATCTCTTGTTCCTGGTTGCTGGCCTAAGCTAGTCAAATGTTATGGAGAGAGTGAGCTCCAGCAGAGCCTCTTATCTGATGGCTGCCAAGTACTTTGTTAAAGCTTTTCTATACTCCAGGTCACTGGAAACCTTCTCCAGGGAAGCTCAGAATGCTCACATTCCCCTAAGGCAAGCTTGGGCAGCTGGCCAGTCTCGGGACCTTCAGCCCTACCTGTGAGTTCCAGCACTGAGCTGGAATGAGAACTAAGCAGCAGACAAGCACCAGCAGCAGCCTGGAATCAGCTTGCGGATGGAGGCGTTGCCCAGGCAGCTCATGGAACCCAAACAGCCAGAACAAAGCCGAGACAGAGTGACTCCTCTGCCCTCTTTCCTAGGGATGGGACTCTCAGGTTAACCTGAGGGCCTCTAAGAACACTCCATATGGGACTTCATCATTCAAAGTTCTTGGGCTAGGGAAATGGCTCAGGGGTAAAAGACGCTTGCTTGCAAAGCACGCAGGTCCCAGGGTCAGCACCCCAGCACCCATGTAAAGCTGGCTGCAAAGGGGCACGTGTATCAGTGATACCAACATGCCTACGACAATGGAAGGCAGAGCCAAGAGAATCTGAAGCTTATGAGCCAGCTAGTCTGGCAGTTTGTTCACAGTGGCAAGAGACCCTTTTTCAAAGAAAATAAAACTCAGATACTTTGGCAAGGCGTGGTGGTACACGCCTTTAATCCCAGCACTCGGGAGGCAGAGGTAGGAGAATCGCTGTGAGTTCAAGGCCACTCTGAGACTCCAGTGAATTCCAGGTCAGTCTGAGCTAGAGTGAGACCCTACCTCAAAAAACAAAAACAAACAAACAAAAAAACTCAGATACTTTGTTGTTGTCCTCTGACCTCCACACAGGCCCATGCTCTCACACACAAATAGATGAATCAATAAATGCTTTTAAAATAAACTTCTTCATAACTATTTCAACTATCCTCCCCTCCCCTCCCCTCCTCTCTCTCCCTCCCTCCCTCCCTCCCTCTCTCTCTCTCTCTCTCTGTCTCTGGTTTTTCAATGTAGGGTCTCGTTGTAGCCCAGGTTGACCTGACATTCACTATTCAGTCTGGTCTCGAATCCTCAAGCTCACAGTGATCCTCCTCCTACCTCTGCCTCCCAAAGAGTGCTGGCAGGGGGCTGGAGAGATGGCTCAGCGGTTAAGGCACTTGCCTCTAGTGTCTAAGGCCCTGGGTTCAATTCCCCAGGACCCACATATGCCAGACCCACAAGGTGGTGGCCCTGGTGTGCGCTCTCTCTCTCTCTCTCTCTCTCTCTCTCTCTCTCTCTCTCTCTGCTTGAAAATGAATAAATAAAATATTTTTTTAAAAAAAGAGTGCTGGCATTACAGGTGTGTGTAACACCACACTGGGCTGAAGCTTCTTTTTTCAGATGACAGTAACCACTGTGATGACTCAAAAGTACTGCAAACTGGGCATGGTGGTGCATGACTTAATCCAGCACTTGGGAGGCAGAGGTAGGAGGACTGCTTTGAGTTTGAGGTCAATCTGGGACTACAGAGTGAGTTCCAGGTCAGCCTGAGCTAGAGTGAGACCCTACCTCAAAACAAACAGACAAACAAAAAATCACAATGATGCTGAGAAGAAGTGACAATGGTGAGACATCTCTATCACCCCCTCCAAGGCTCAGGGACCATTTTGAAAGAAGTGGCAGCAAGAATGTAAGAGCCAGGGCTGGAGAGATGGCTCAGAGGCTAAGGCGCTTGCCTGCAAAACCTAACGACCTGAGTTCGATTCCCCAGTGCCCACGTAAAGCCAGATGCACATGGGGCGCATGCATCTGGAGTTGGTTTGTAGTGGCTGGAGGCCCTGGTGCACCCATTCTCTCTGTGTGTCTTTATCTCTGTATCTCTCTGCTTGCAAATAAATAAATAATTTAAAATAAAAGAATGTAAGAGCCAAAGGAAGGGGAGGAGTGGTTACAATGCAAACTTCCACATACAAAGTGGCCTTGATATTCATGACCTCACAGTGGCTGAAACTATCTAGACAAGCCCTTCATAATAGGGAAAAAATGATGGCATCAAAATAGAAGACAGAGGGCTGGAGAGATAGCTCAGCGGTTAAGGCACTTGCCTCCAATGCCTAAGGCCCCGGGTTCAATTCCCCAGGACCCACATAAGCCAGACCCACAAGGTGGTGGCTCTGGTGCATTCTCTCTCTCTCTCTCTCTCTCTCTCTCTCTCTCTCTCTCTCTCTCTCTCTCTCCTTGAAAAATGAATAAAATATTTTTTAAAAAAAATAGAAGACAGGGCTAAAGAGATGGCTTAGCGGTTAAGGCATTTGTCTGCAATGTAGAAGGACCCGAGTTTGATTCCCCAGTGCCCATATAAAGCCAGATGCACAAGAGGGCGTATGTGTCTGGAGTTCGTGCTGTGCCCATTCTCTCTCTTTCTCTCTCTCTCTCTCTAATAAATAAAATATATTTTTAAAAAATAGAAGACAGACTGGTTGGAAAGGGGGGAGTTTGGAGGGGGAGAAGGGAGGGTGATGAGTGGGGGTTATAATTACGATATATTGTCTATATTTATGGAAGTTGTCAATAAATAGTTAAAATATAAGAGAAAAAATTTAAGCTAGCTCAGCAGTTAAAGCCTTTGCCTGCAAAGCCTATCAACCCTGGTTCGATTCCCCAGTAGCCACATAAAGCCAGATGCACAAGGTGGCACATGCATCTGGAGTTCATTTGCAGTGGCTGGTGAGCCCATTCTCTCCTCTCCCCCCCTCGTGTCTTTCTTCTATTTCTCTCTGCTTATAAATAGATAAAAATGTTTATAAAAGATATTTAACAATGAACATCCTTTGGGAAATCTTGGATGATGGCAGCTGTGTCTCTTTGTGGACCCCGAACATCAAGGGCCAGCCGACTTCCCATCCAAGAGCACTGGACTTGGGGAAATAAACTATTTAGAATATTATACAGTGGTGAAAACAGATGACTGACAGCCACATGTCAATGTAGTCAATTCTTGGAATATATAATTGTTCCTCCCCCCAAACCCAACTAACTATATAAGAACAGTACCATTTTCACAGGGAGAGTTGTGAGTCGAGTGAAGTTTCCTGGGCATTGGTCATTTGCCACTGAAATCCACACCCAGCCCCACACTTGATGTCCTTAGAGAACAACCCTGAAGACCACATCACTGGCTCCCTTCTCTGTCAGAGGGATGAAGAGTGAGGTCAGCACCGTCTCCCTCACTCCTCCTGGCATAGGAGTAGGGCCACATCATGGGCTCCTCGCCTTGCCTATCATTTGTGAATGACTTTGTGTGCTTTATCTATATCTTTCCTCACTGAAACAACTGTATAACTTTATCTACTTTGCAAGTTATACTATACAACACAGACATATTGTATTGTGTGTTAAGTACCTGGGCTTCCGAGCTGGCCGGCGGCACCACCATGGTCGTAGGCTCTGCAAGAGAGGACAGAGTCAGGTTGTATTGGCAACACCAAAAATCCAATGGGCAGAGCTATTCACTCCTTCCACATCAGCTCTACCTCCCCCGGGACACACAGCACACCCCCAAAGAAATACCAGAAAGCTTACAACGAACGGTCTGAGCTTACTCAGTCACCTGGACAGAAACCTACAAGGCCTAGCCTGAGCCAGCTCTAGGGAAGACTCTGGCTACAAAACCCAGAGTGACATAGACCCTGCTCTTAGATGGGTGATAGTCCCCTGGGGTAGGGCAGATGTCAGGGCTGAAGGGCAGGCAACAGGGTCCACTGAATGTGTCTGGGCACTGAGGAAGCTGCCTTGAAGGAGAGAGAGCTGCTCAGCTAAGTCACTCTGCAGGGGACCCATGATCTGAAATGGTGCTCAGATGCATTGAAGTGATGTCATGAGCCCCAGGCCACAGCAAGCAGATGAGCAAACCTGGCTTACCGCTGCATAAATCCACATCTGAGGGTAGCCTCCTTTCTCAGAGAATGAGTTCCTAGGTTGAAGGGTGGGCAGAAGCTGGACTCCCTGGATTTTACCTACTAACCATAGCACTGAGCAATGCCAGACAGCGAGTTAGCATTTTCTTTTTCTTTTAAATTTTATTTAATCATTTTCAAGGAGAGAGAGAGAGAGAGAGAGAGAGAGAGCGCACCAGGGCCACCACCTTGTGGGTCTGGCTTATGTGGGTCCTGGGGAATTGAACCTGGGGCCTTAGGCACTGGAGGCAAGTGCCTTGACCGCTGAGCCATCTCTCCAGCCCAGCGAGTTAGCATTTTCAAGGGTTCAATCATGTAGTCCAGCTATGGAACATCAACAGCTCCAGCACCCATTTCACAAATGCATTCCTGGGCTCCAAGGCATGACAGCAAGTAAGTGGTGACACAGGTCAGGGACCTCAGCCCTCCCACCTCCCCTCTTAGCCCCCTCATCCCAGGATGCCAGAAAAATATAGAGACCCACCCACTCCAATGGCTTCCTTGAATTGCACATGCAGGTAGAATCATGGTAGGATGTGAACTTCAGCTGCCTTTAAGTTTCTTTCAGGAATATAAAAATTTTTTTTCAAACATGAAAGAAACTGCCTGCTTAGTGAACCTGCTAACTCTGCAAATATGTTCCAAATACGTCAAGAGCCAGGAAGATTGCCAACGATAAAGGGAGACCATGAATCCATTAAAATAATGGAAAACGATCCACTCCCCGACATCAATGAGGTAATAAAAAAAAGAGCAGCAAGCAGCATGCTGTCGGAGGATTGCAATGGGGAGATGCAAGACATCAGAGCTAAAATGAAGGAGCTTTCTGAAAGAGACCAGCGTCACTCTGAGGGTCGGGAAGACAGGACAGGGCAGGGCGGGCTGGTGGGCCTTGGCCAGCCCTAAGGACAGTCAGTCAAGGAACTCCATCACTGGGCAGCTTTAGGGTTGGAATTTTTTTTTTTTCTCATGTAGCCAAGGCTGGCCTTAAGCTCACTATGTAGCTGAGGATGACTTTGAACTTCTGATTTGCCTGCCTCCACCTTCCAAGTGCTGACATCACAGGCTGGGATTACACATTTGGTTTAGGTGGTGCTGGGGATTGAACCCAGGGCCTTGAGCATGACTGGCAGCCAAATGAACTATAGCTACAGCTCACAGTTGGAATATTTTGTGTGTGTGTGTGTGTGTGTGTGTGTGTGTGTGTGTGTGTGTAGTACGTATGTGAGGCCAGAGGTTGACATCATTTGTCTTTCTTTTTTTAAAAAATATTTTATTTATTCATTTTCAAGCAGAGAGAGAGAAAGAGAGAGAGAGAGAAAGAGAGAGAGAGAGAGAGAGTGCACCAGGGCCACCACCTTGTGTGTCTGGCTTATGTGGGTCCTGGGGAATTGAACCGGGGGCCTTAGGCACTGGAGGCAAGTGCCTTAACCGCTGAGCCATCTCTCCAGCCCTCATTTGTCTGTCTAAATTACTCTCTACTTTATTTTTGTGACAGTGTCTCTCACTGTATCTAGAGTTTACCAAAACAGCTAGACTAGAGAGCCAGCAAACCTCAGGGATCCTCCTGTTAGTGTCTCCCCAGCACTGGGATTATAAGTGCATGCCACTGTACCTATAGGTGCTGAAGATCTGGATTTGGCTCTTTGTGCTTGCATAGCAAGCATTTTACCAACAATGAACCACTATGACATCATAATGCACTGAAATAACAACCCAATTTCCAAGTGCGACATCACAAAGCACCATTGTGACATTACAATTCCCACTGGGGCATCACAATGGCATACTGTGACCTCACAATTCCCCACAGTGAAATAACAGTATCTACCATGATGTCACAATTTCCTACTGTGACATCATAATATGCTACTGTAATTTCAGATGCCCAACTATGATATCACAATGCCCAACTGTAACAACACAATGACCACTGTGATGTTCCAATGCCCTACTATTGCATCACAATATACAAGTGTGACAAAAAAAAAAATGTGACCACAATCTCCCTGGGTGACCTCATAATGCCTATTGTAACATCACAAGGTCAAAAGAGCCATCCTCCCCCTAGCATCAATCAGAATATTTTTAATTCTTTTTTTTTTTTTTTTTGGTTTTTCAAGGTAGGGTCTCACTGTGGCCCAGGCTGACCTGGAATTCACTATGTAGTCTCAGGGTGGCCTTGAACTCAAGGGGATCCTCCTACCTCTGCCTCCCGAGTGCTGGGATTAAAGATGTGCGCCACCACACCCGGCTCTGTCTAGTTCTTAAATAGTGCTTATGTTAATAAAAAGATGTTGGGCCAAAACTCAATGATTATGAATATAATTATGCTTTAAGTTGGAAGAATTTGGGGAGTGTCATCAGCATTTTTTTTGCTTGTGTGTGTGTATGGTGTGGTGTGACATCCCACATGCTTGCCTGCGCTGAGGTGAGGGGGTCGCTCACCTACAGTGGCCAGTTTCTCACTCCGCTGCTCTTCCTCATGGTCTTGTTCTGAGCTGGCGTCTCATTGATTCTGAGCTTGTGGGACTCCAAGGATTGCAGTCTCAGACCCTGCAGGCCTTCATGGTTATGCAGGAAGTGAACTTAACTGCTGTCCAGTCAGCATTTTCCGTTTTTGTTGTTGTTATTTTTTGGTTTTTAGTTTCTTTTGAGGTAGGGTCTTGCTCTAGCCCAGGCTGACCTGGAATTCACTATGTAGTCTCAGAGTGGCCTGGAACTCACAGTGATCCTCCTGCCTCTGCCTCCCTAGGACTGGGATTAAAAGGCACATGCCATCACACCTGGCTCATTTTTGTTTTTGAGACAGGGTCTTACTCTGTAGCCCAGACTCATGGCAATCCTCCTGCCTCAGCCTCTCAAGTACCAGGGTTATAGGTGCACACCATTATGCCAGACAAGTCTTGGGTTTTTTCTTTTAATTTTAAAAATATTTTATTTATTTATTTGAAAGAGAGAGAAAGAGGCAGACAGAGAGAGAGAAGGAGAGAGAATGGGCATGCCAGGGTTTCCTGCCACTCACTGCAAAAGAACTCCAGACACATGCGCCACCTTGTGCATCTGGCTCTACGTGGTCTGGGGAATCAAACTTAGGTCCTTCTGCTTCACAGGCAAATGCCTTAACCACTAAGCCATCTCTCCAACACAAGTCTTGGGTTTTGATGAGCAAGCTGTGGCTTGACAGGATTCTGTATGACAGGGGCCATATTGCCAAAGACCAAGCCCAAAGTCTTCAGAAGCTAACAAATGGTAGCTCATGCAGTCTACATGATATGACACCTTAATTAAAAGGAAACTACTTGTCTTGAGGCCATTGGCTACACTAGCCATCCCGCCTCCCCTACGTCTGGAGTCCTGCGAGCTCTTACATCCTGGTGGTGAATAAGTCTAAAGGGGCAGAGCCTACCTTTCAAGCTCCAGAGGCCTCCCACCTTCTCAGGTCTGGGGCACAGCTACATAACTAGAGCATGCATTGTGGGGCGGGACAATGACAATGTGGTGAACCCATTCCTGATGGCCATAGACATCTCAACTGGCCACAGCTCTAAGAAGACCACATGCAAAGTCTTAAAATTACTCTCTTTCTGCCGGGCATGGTGGTGCAAGCCTTTAATCCAGAGGTAGAAGGATCACCATAAGTTCAAGGCTACCTTGAAACTACATAGTGAATTCCAGGTCAGCCTGGGCTAGAGTGAGACCCTACCTCAAAAAACCAAAAAAAAAAAAAAAAACCCACAAAAAATTACCCTCTCTCACCTCTGACTTAGCAAGTCAATATCTACAAGGCATGCCCATGAAGCCTGGCACACTTATAAGGTCGCTCACCACTGCATCCTTCCTTCTCAAATACAAGTATGTCCACCAAAGACACAAGGGGCAGCCAACACAGGATTCTAGGTTCTATTAAAATGGACAAAGGTGGGCTAGGGAGATGGCTCAGCAGTTAAAGGTGCTTACATGCAAATAAAATATTTTAAAAAATCAATTTGACGCCGGGTGTGGTGGTGCATGCCTTTAGTGCCAGCACTCAGGAGGCAGAGGTAGGAGGATTGCTGTGAGTTCAAGGTCAGCCTGAAACTACATAGTGAATTTCAGGTCAGCCTGGGCTAGAGCAAGACTCTACCTCAGAAAAAATTTTTTAAAAATTTAATTAATTTGGGTAAGTGATCGCATAGCACCAACTTCATCTCCTAGGTCAGGGTGCAACCTGGAGCTCGGGAACCACCAGACTTTGGTGTCAAAAGGCCAGTGTGGCTTGGAGCAGCCTTAGTTCCTTATCACAAAGGGATATCACCTACCACTAAAGTGTTTGTAAGGAATGAGTGTAAACACACCCAGTGTCTGGCACTTAGTAAGCTACTCATACAGGCGTGCAGCATTGTCATGAAATGAATAGTAAAACAGCTGTGCCCTGGGTCAAGCATCAGCCTTGAAAACTGGTCAAAGCCAAGAGGGAGAAACGCCTGCAGGAAGCCATGGAGTCATAGACCTGTGCTTGCTTAGCAAACAGAGCTCTGTGGGGCAAAGGGATAGAGGTGTGTTCCTCCTCCTCTATTTCCACGGATGGGCGGTGGTTGATCCCAGGACTGAGATCATCAGGCTTCTCTGCACACATGCTGCTCCCAGGAAGTATCTTCCTACAGCAGAAACCT
>PVHP010034351.1:0-19095 GCA_004024765.1 Zapus hudsonius
AGTCCGTAAGCCAAATAAACCCATTCCTCTACAAGCCACTTTTGTTTGGGTTCTTTCTGCGCAGCAACTAGAAAGCTGACCCCAACAGTAGGCTTGCCATGCCTTCATGAAACCCACATGATGCCTACCTGACTGAGTGTGTGGCCATTCCAGTAAGACAGCAGCTTGCATTTTAGTGCCCAGATTCAAAGGAGGGCATACATGTGCACTTCTGCATGGGCCCCACCTGCAAGTCCTTTAAGGGGGACATAAAGTCTGGGAATCAAACAAGGCAGGACAGGAAAGGAAGCAGCCTAGGCACTTCTTTCAGTGATGTGGGAGTTGGAAGAAAGGAGATGGAGTCAGGAAGGTTCAGAGCACAATCCTGTGCAGGTGGGTGCTCTACTCAGCCTGGTGCTCATCTTGTTTTTTTCTTTCTTTCTTTCTTTCTTTCTTTCTTTCTTTCTTTCTTTCTTTCTTTCTTTCTTTCTTTCTTTCTTTTATGTTTTAAATATTCTTGACAGAGAGGGAGAGAAAAGGGAAAGAGATATATTGAGAATAAATGTGCCAGGGCTTCTACACTACAAACCAACTCCAGACACATGTATCACTTTATGCATCTGGCTTTATGTGCATACTGGGGAAATGAACCTGGGCTGGTAGGCTTTGCAAACAAGTGCTTTTAACCACGGAGCCATCTCCCTTTTTCCCCTTTAATGGGTAAGCCCCCCCCCTTTTGAGACAGTCTTACATGGTAGACTAGGCTGGCCTAGAACTCATGTGCTTGCTTCAATCCTCCTGCCTCAGTCTTCCAAGTGCTGAGACTACAAGCATAAACCATCAAACAGGGCTTGAGTTTTTCCTGCCCAGCCTGGCCTCCAACTCGATATCTAGGAAAGGATGACTTTGAATTCTGATCTTTTTGCCATGTCTCCCAAATGTATTACCACACCTGGCATCAGAAGTGATCAACGATGAGACAAGACAGCAGTTTCTGTCTCTATCCACAGGGATGTGTGGCCCAAGACTCCATGGCGGACAAAGCCTGCCCAAGGGGTGTGGCATAGGACAGCACAGAGACACAGCACCTGACACAGATGTGGAATGTGTTTTATGCTCGTAGAAAAAAGTGCACAGAAAAGTGAGGGAACAGGGAGTAGGGACATCCTCCAGTCAGGAGGCTCCCTGGAAGCCAGAGTAAAGGCCTCACTTGAGATGGGTAATAGAGCGATCTACTTTCTGGGCATGTGGGTTTGGGGTTCGTGGGATCATTTTTCAACTTGACAACCCAGAACATGAGTACCTTAATTAGGAGTGGGTCTCTCCAATGGGTTTGTGGGAGGGGGCAGGAGAAGCCATGGAGGATGTAGTGGGCAGCCCCAGCTCAAAGAGCAGCACTCGAGGGTCGGAAGCACTGGGTCTTTTAGACCAGGGAGGGGTGCTGGGAGGCTTCGGAGGTCAGCCGAACAGCTTCTGGAAGCACGGCTGGCAGTAGGGCTTGCCGGCCCGCTCCTGGAAGGAGCCCTTGGTGAGGGGGCGCAGGCAGAAAGTGCAGGAGAAGTGATCGGGGTGGAAGCGGCGGCCCAGCGCCGACACGCAGCGGCCGGTCACCGGGAGGCCGCACGTGGCGCACAGCGAACCACGCTGCGCGTGGAAGTGGTTTTCGCACAGCGGGCGGCCCTCATGCTCGAAAAAGCTGCCTCCAGAGAAGGGCGCGAAGCATTCCTGGGGAAAGGAGGCCGCGGAACAATGAGCCGAGACCCGGACTAGGGCCCCCAAATTACTAGTTAAGCAACCTCGCTCCCCACGGCCCCACCGTAGACGCAAACCCGCGGGGAATAACCACCCCACCAGGGCTCCTGGTCCCGCCTTCCAGCGACCGCCTCCAGCCCCGCCCCTAGCCCCGCCCAGGACTGCCATCTAAGACCGCCCCGCCCACCACCCTCCAAGCCCCGCCCCTCGGACCGCCCTCCAAGCCCCGCCCCCGGCGTACCCTGCAGACGAAGCAGTCCGGGTGCCAGAGCGCGCTGAGCGCCGAGATGTAGTTATCCAGGATGGGGCCTTGGCAGCCCTGGCAGCGCGGGGCGAACAGCTGCAGGAAGTCCTGGCGGCAGTAGGGCCGTCCCTCACGCTCGTGGAAACCTAGGGACGGGAACCGAGTGGGCTGAAAGGAATGTGCGGCGAGACTGGGACCTCTGAGACGGGGGTGGGCCAGGGGGATGCGATGGGAACCCACGGGTGGAGAAGGGGAAAGGAGACGAAGACACCCCGAGAAGTCGAGCGGACCCCCAGCCTTACGTGTTCGCTCACCCTCATCTCCAAAGGGCTCCCCGCAGCTGACGCAGCAGAAATGCTCCGGGTGCCAGTGAGTACCCAAAGCGGTAACCATTTTCTGCAAAAAATCAAAGGGACACGCACTGTGGCCTCTGGTTTCCTCTTCCCTCTGGCCGCCACCGGCAGTACGTGCCTGAGCGGCGGAGATCTAGCAAGCATTTTGGGATTAAAGAGCAGATGTCCAGAGGGGCGGAGTTGCCACCCACTGGGATGGGCGTGGAGGTGGATGTGGCCCGAGTCTGTGGGGCCTGATGGGCTTACATGTCGAATGGGCTGCTTGCAGAAGCCACATCGTGGGGAGAAGCGCTCAAAGTAGCACTCTGGGCAAAAGGGAGCTCCATCCTTCTCAAAGAAGCTGCTGCCTCCCAGGGTTGTGGAACAGCCACTGCAAAGGAAGTGCTCGGGGTGCCAGGCTCGGCCCAGAGCGGTCACCACCTGTGAGTTGCAGAGTGAGGGGAGGACAGAGGTTTTAGAGTGCTTCAGAAGTGCCAGATGCTCAGTGTGCAAAGGTTTCTATACAGGGCAGTTTTCAAATCTCAACTGACATGAGGATGAAAACTTCAATGTCCAAGGTCATGCAACCGGTAAGTGATGAAGATTCACCAGGTCTTCCAGCTTGACTGACTTAACCATGAAGCACGTGGTTTTAATTCCTTGTAAAAATCAGACGTTTTGCCCAGCATGGTGGCAACACTTTTAATCCCAGCACTTGGGAGGCAGAGGTAGTAGGATCTCCTGAGTTTGAGGCCACCCTGAGACTACATAGTGAATTACAGGTGAGCCTGGGCTAGAGCAAGACCCTACCTCAAAAAACCAAAAAATAAATAAATAATAAATCAGGTGTTTTATGGTTTTTTGGGGGGTTGTTCTTTCTAGGCACAAGGTCTTGCATAAATTGCCTATACTGGCTTCAAATTCACTATGTGTCTCAGACTGACTTTGAATTCTCAATTCTTATGCTGCATCCTGCAGAGTGCTGGGATTAAAGCGATCATCATGATGTCAGGCAATATATTCATCTTTATTACCAACAATTTTTTTTAATAGAGAAAGGGACCTATGAAGACAAAAGTAACTAGAGCTCATAAGAGTCATACCACCCTGCTTTGCTGAGACTGGGAATTCCGGGGTGGAAATCAAGTACTTAATCTAGCAGGAGGGTCTAGGCCAGCTGGGTACAGCCGTTGTCAATCACATCTACTTGATCCATAATTCAAGAAGCAGAGCTCCAAGAACAGACTTTGAAAAGGAAGAAACAACCTTTATGAATGACTGAGAGATGCTAAGCAGAACCAATGAGCCTTCTTGTGAAGATGAAATGAAATGGGTTTGAATAAAAAGCTAGCACAGTGCTTGGCACACAGTGAGACCACAGCAAATAGTAAGATTGGAATTCTCTCCCTGTCACTTGTGACTCAGAATTTAAGTTTCCCCATCCATAAATATAAATGGTAGCCTAGGGGTGTAGCTTAATGGTAGATTGTTTAGCATGTACAAAGCCATGGGTTCAATCTCTATTACACACACCATTTTTTTAAACTAAAAACATAACTAGGCCAGGCATGGTGACATATACCTTAACTCCCAGCACTTGGGAGGCAGAGAGGTAGGATTGCATGAGTTAGAAGCTAGCCTAAGACTACATAGTGAATTCCAGGTCAGCCTGTGCTAGAGCAAGATCCTACCTCAAAAACAAAAACAAAAACCCAAGCCGGGCGTGGTGGCGCACACCTTTAATCCCACCACTTGGGAGGCAGAAGTAGGAAGATCGCTATGAGTTCAAGGCCACCCTGAGACTACATAGTGAATTCCAGGTAGCCTGGGCTAGAGCAAGATCCTACCTCAAAAAAAAAAAAAAAAAAAAAAAAAAAAAACCAAACACAACATAAAAAAAAAACACCAAAAATAGAGATGGGTGTGGCTGTGCACACCTTTAATGCCAGCACTCAGGAAGCAAAGGTAGAACTGCTATGAGTTCAAGGCCAGCCTGGAGCTACAGGATTGAGTTCCAGGTCAGACTGGGCTAAAGTGAGATCCTACCTAACTGTGATTGGGTGATGGCTCAGTGGGTAAGGTGCTTGCCACACAAACATGAGGAGCTGAGGGGATCCCAGCACCCACATGATGGACTGTGATCTCAGTGCTGGGAGGGAGAGACAGGAGAATCTAGTCTAGCCTAATCAATGAGCTCTGGGTTCAGCAAGTCTGTCTCAAAACAAGGTGGAGAACAGCAAATGAGAACACCCTGTGTTGACCTCTGACCTCCATGCACACCCATGAACATACGTATACATATATACACACATGCAAAATCCCCATAAAATATAATGTCCACTTTAGCTGGACTAGATGACACCTGTTGATAATAATGGGAGGTAGAGGCAGAAGGATCATGAGTTCAAGGCCAACCAGAGTTACATAGTAAGACTTTCTCTCAAAGTATAAAAAGTTAGACTGGAGATGTAGCTCAGTTGCTTCAGTGCAAAAGCCCTGGGTTCGATTCTCAGAACCACATAAAACCTGACACGGTAGTGCAGACTATAATCCCAGCACTTGGTAGGTGGAGGCAAGAGTTCAAGGCCATCTTTGGCTAGAAGTGAGTTCAAGACTGAGATATGTAGACTTGTCTCAAAAAAAAATTCCAAGGCTTTGGGATATGCCTTAATGACAGAGAGCTTTCCAGCATGTACAAGGGCCTGGATTTGGTCCTCAGCACCACCAGAAAAAGAAATATTATCCACTCTCAGTTATTCATTAAAATGGGACAGTACAAAGTCTGGGTCTCAAAGACAGACTATGTTGTGGACATCTACCTCCACTCTCAGGGCTCCACTTACTTGCCCAGCAATAGGTTTATTGCAGGAGCCACAGAGGCCCTTGGCCTGAGTGGGAACACCACGGCGGCTGAGGTCAGACTGCAGCAGCCCCAGCATAGTGTCCAGGCTGCCCTTGTTAGTAGATCCTGGCGGAGATGGGGAGCCCTCGTTGGTGGAGTTCACTGTGGGTGGCTGGGTTGGGCCTGAGGCTGGAAGCTGCAGTGGGGAGGACATAAAAATTGAGTCAACCGGACAGCAGATCTAAACTGGGTTAGGAACCACAAAATGACACCAGTCCAAACCCTGCCTGACTCACATGGTTCTGGACACGGAAGTCAGAGAGTGACGCCATCAGTCTATCCAGCTCCAGAGTGGCTGAGGTAGCTGAAGGCTTTGTGTGGACAGGGGATGGGCTGGAAGTACTGTGAAGAACACAGTTTATATCATCTCAGAGCCTCCCAGGGTAACAATCCTTCTAGTAACTCAGACATCTAGGACCCTCGCCTCTCTCAACACTACCAACTATGCCAAACTCACACATTGGATCTGTTCTTGTCTTCAGGTGGGTCCTCTTTCTGTTCCTCTGCAGTTGCCTTGCTAGATGGGAACTGAGACATTATTTCATCTGGAGAGATGAGAGAAGAACACTGGGCATGAAGGCATGTTCATCCCACTCTCCCAGTTAAGGTTTTTAGGCCCCTTTAATTTTTCCTTCCTGGAGGTCTGTGTCCCTTAGTCTGCTGTCTTGCCTTCCCCCCCCCCCCCCCCGCTATCAAAGACTCAGTAATTCTGGTACCTGTAATGTTGAACTGGGTGGCATTAAGTTCCTGAAGCAAACGGTCTAGCTCGCACAGTCCAGTTCCTAAAACTCCACTGGAAGAAGAGAATGGAGGGGCCACAGGGGCCACAGGCTTTGGGGATCGAGGCTTGCATACTGTGCTGAGAAACAGGGTGGGGAGGGAGGTTTAGGGTGGGGAATCCAAGGCTCAATTGGCTTCTTGATCCCCACATCCCCTCCCCCAGGCTGCTCACCTGTATAGATGGTCCTTGTCCCCAGAGGCTCCTGAGGATTCCTCAGACCCTGTCTACAGAGTAAGGAGAAATGTATGAAGAACAAGTCATGTTCTTTCCCCCACTCTGGCTCTGATTCCCTAGACCAGGCCAACTCTGGCCCCAATGGCTGTCCCAGGCCCCAGAATCTCATCTCACCTGTGACTGGTGGCTATAGGGTGGGGAAGATGTGAATGTCTCTGGGGGGCGCTCTTTTGGAGCCCCTGACCTTGATATGTGTGAGGTGGTGGTCTCCAGGTCAGAGAGCAAGGCATCTGCAGGGAGAGGTCCTCAGAGTGAGAGGGTTGAGGGGTCAGGGTTAGGGCGGAGACAGGCCTTAAGAGATTAGGGGGGGAAGGTTCCAACTGGACAGAATTTGAAAAGGACAGAAGCCAGTGTTAAGCGCAGAGTCGGAGAAACAAAAAGAAACCCAGGACAAAACCAAGGCAGAGAAGTGGAATAGTTATAAGCAAGGGTGTTTATAAGCAGACATAACCCACTGACTCATCCCAGAGTCAAGTACAAACCCAGCCCCTAGATGCCTTTATTCTCCCCATCTTTCCTGATGCATCAAAACTGGCTCTTGACTGAAGCCCAAATCGGATCCACTCCAAATTGTTCAATTGGCTGTGAGCCTGGCACCCAGCTTCCTGGTTAGATGCTCTCCTTCCCACATTAATTGCTCCCCTACCTAAACAGATCCAGCCGGGCTTGGTCCACTTCTTGGCCCCTCTGAAGTCCCACCCAGTGCTCCTAGTGGGTGAATTGACCAGAACCAACTTTTTGATTAGTTTCTTCTCCAAGTATCACTACTGAGGAGCACCCTTTAGTGCAGCGTGCTGGAACTTCTCGAAGGGAGGTCACAGCCTTCCAGCTAGCCTCAACAAATGGGGGGGGGAGACGACGACAGAAAGCTTGGGTCCTCCTTCTTGCCCCAAATGCCCAATTACCCCAACCCCAGGCCCGAGTGTTTTGAGCTTATGCGCCCTGAACCTTCACTCTTCTCTTTAGCATCTTGCCAAATCCTAGCCTATTATTATTTTTTTTTTGCCCTGATGACCTGACCTCTGCTATACTTGGGAGCCCTTAGCTCTCCTCTTCCTGAAACCCTGTCGCAGGCCAGCTGGCCCCTTCATCTCTGAAACTTATGCTTTTCCCAGTGCCTTTAACCCCTCCCTTCACCGCCCGCGAGCGCCTGGCCGCCGGCTCCGTGGGTCGCGGAGCCGAGCCGGGTGGAAGGAGAGGAGGGAAGGGACGAGCCAGCAGAGCAGGAAGGGAGAGGCAGGAAGGGGTACGTGGATTCGGGAAGGGAAGGAGTGGGGCAGTGACAAGAAGCGGGAGCGAGAAAACTGGGGCGGAGAGATGAGGGGAGTGTGAGAGTGAGGAAGAGGATGCGGCGTGGTGAGAGGCGAGGGCCCCGGGGGTCCGGCCCCACTCACCCAGGTCCTCCATGGCGGTGTGCGGGCGGGCGGCGGGCGGTGTGCGGGACGGCGGGCAGCGCGGGGCGGGCAGGGCGGGGGCTGTGTCCGGTGGGGCGGGGGCGGGGGGACGTCCGGGAGCTGGGAGCAGGGCTGTGACCATGTATGGAAGCCAGGACCCGCTGGGATGGCGGGGGGTGAACGGGGGAACCCGGGTGGGGACATGGAAGAAAGACAGCCCCAGGGCCCACCCTAGCCCAGCCGGCTGGCCTGCGCGGAGGAGGCCACACCCCAGTCTTCGCCTGAGCTGCAGGGAGCCCCAGGCGGCTGAAGCTCTGAAGTTGCTCTAGAGATGGAGCTCCAGGACCCTGCCTAGGGAGTCTCAGAAACATAGTGAGACCCCAGGGTCCTAGGCAGTGCCCTCTCCCACCCAAGGCATTCCTAAGAAACTTGTCCCTTGGGTGAATTTTTGAGTTAGGGACAGGAGTTATGTCCTAAGGATCTGTTAGACCCTTGGTTTAGAGACCCTGACAACCAAATAGAGATGGGAAGAGACATACATACTACACAGAAATCCCTCATTACAGATCTATAGTAGAATTCTCCCTCCAAGACCTATTGGAATAGACATACATAACAAACCCAATGCAAGCTCCCAGGTAGCTGAAACTTTAATTTGGGCGTATTCCAAGTATCCCCCCCACACACACACTTCAAGGTACTGATGAAAGAGAAGCAATGAGTGACAAGAAGCCTAGATATTGTGATGGCTAATCTTGTCAGCTTGATGACATTTAGAATCACAATGGATACCATGGGTTGGTTTGTGAGGGAGTTTCTAGTTTAGAATTGACGTGCAAAACACTTCCTAACTATAGCTGGGCTGGGGGTCCTGGACTGCAGAAAAAGGAGTGAGAGCGTAGTACCAGCACCCATGGTTCTCTGGTTCCTGACTGCAGAAGCAGTGTGAGCAGCTGGTTGAGGCTCCTGACACCATGCTGTCTCTGCCACAATGGAGCCCGAGGGCCAAAAGAACCCCTCTTCCTTATACTCCTTTGGTCGGTCAGGTACTTTAAGCAACAAATAACTGTTCTCAAGGAAGAAATGTGACACTTGGACATGAGCATGGATAGACAGCTGCCTCGCAGTCACGATGGAGACAGACTTGAGAAATGGACTTACGGGTCTCAATCCAGGAGCAAGTCAACACTTGGGGAACTTTGTAAAAATACTAAAGCCCAAGGAACATCACTTCCCCACTTCCAGCTTAATTCAATCAGAAAGGGCCCAGGCATCAGGTATCTTTTAAACCTCCCTGTGTGGTTCTAACTGAACCAGGATTTGGATAAACACCCACAAAGACTCAGGGACAGCAAGTAACCACCTTAGCTCCCCAGAAATAAAATCTGGCAGGCCCAGTCCAGAGCTCTGTCAGACTGTCACACAGGTGTTCAGGGATATGAAGCTCACTGGTAGAAGCTCTTTGTTTGATTGAATGCCAGTACAGTGCTTTGGCTGTCTCTGTATGTGACGAAGACAGAACTTTAGAGACACCAGGAACTCAGCAGGTCTTCCTTCCCTCTGGTAGATTACAGTAAGAAACTTGGCTCAAGAGATGGGAATGGACAGAGACTGATGGCCCAAGATGGATAGAGGGACAATCAGAGGCATGTTAGACATATGTTAGACATACATTCAGTGTTCCTTGTTATTACCCTTTCAGCCCTGGCCAAAGGCTGTGTCCAACTGGATGTCTGTGTTTAAGCAATGAGGCCTGTGAGCAGGAAGCAGGCCTCCCCTAGGGTCTCAAAACATCCCAGAGAGAAGCCACACTCTCCCAGGGTTCTAGGAAACAATTATTGGACTCACATCCAAGGATGGCCTATGTCTAGACACAGAGATCTGGATCGGATCCTCCTGGATGGAGAAGTCCCTGAGGAAAGTAAGTATGAACGCCATACAACAGCAATATTCAAGTCCCAAGTTTTTAATCTCAACTCCATAGGCCTCGGACAGGAAGATTTCTGGGGCCCTGAGCTGTTTTCTTGGGTTCCATGCTCAGACCCTGACCTTGGCTTTTCAGTCGTGGGTCTTCAGAGCATTGTCCTGGGGTTAAGTTCCATCCTCTCTTCGGTCCTTGACGATGACTCTACTCAGAGCCTTCTCTCATGCCACTCTGAGAAGCCAGTTTATAGCCAGCGCATCGTGACCTTGGGTCCTCTCCCAGGGATGTCAACAGTCTAACCTGGGCCTTTCTACTCTGACTCAGTCCCCATCACCACAGCCAGTAGAGCCTCAGTCAGGGACCCTGCCTCCTCACCGGCTGCCTCCACAAGCCCCATGAGGGCCAGGGCCCGCTTCCTTGGGCACTGCCCTGGACCCAGTGTCCAGCGTGCACAGTGGGCAGCCAACCGAGGCCGGCCCAAGCGGAATACCTCACTCACAGACTCAGGGCCTCCCTGGGGACCCAAGTGAATGCGGCCCACAGCTTCTTCCAGTTCCTCCTCCAGGCCTGGCAGCAAGAAACGGCCAGCAGCCTCTAGGGCCTCCTCAGCCTCAGAGCCCAGGAGAGGCTGGCCAGGTGGGGGTATAGGCCCCAGAGCAGCCCCACAACCCCGGCAACCGTGCAGATGATGCAAGACAGGCCAAGCTGCACTGGGCGACAGACCTCGTAGTGGCACCAAGTCCATCTGGGCTTCAGCAAAACTGCCAGACAGCAGGGCCCGGAAGAAGGGGGAGGCAGTGGCTGAAGCAGCCCTCTGAGCTGGGAGCTGTAGGCCTGAGTCCAGGAGGAAGTGCAGATCAGGAGCTGGAACAGGGGCTGGACCCAGCAGAGGTTCATAGAGGCAAGGGGAAGGTGGATGTAGGTCCAAGGGCATGTCAGCTGGAATGGCTGGGGTCACAGTGGGAGCCAGAAGGCCTTGGAGGCAGGAAAGGGAATCTGCGGCAAAGAACAGGAAGAGCGGGTGTGGAACTGGCCGAGTTAGTGCTGTGAGGAGGAGGCGGAGGCCACCTTGGTCCAGAAGAAGCCGGCGCCACAGAGAGGGCTTCCTGAAGGGAAAAAGAGATTCTTTCAGAAGGGAGACAAGGGCAGCGCTGGGGAACAGCAATCTTGTCCTCAGCCCCTCAACAAAGCACTGACCCTCTCCCTCACCGGCAGATGAAGGGCAGGGTGAGAGCACAGGCTACACGGTCCTCGGGACTCCCAGAGAGCAGCAGGTGAGTGAGGGCGCCTACTCCAAAGGGTGATTCCGCTTGCACAGTCAGGTTCTGTAGCAGCATCTCACCTGCAGGGAGTCAAAGTCAGGTGGAGTTTGTGTTACAGATTGGGATAAGATGGCACAACAAGACTTTGGGCCCTTGAAAGAGAGGAGAGCAAAACCTCAAGGCAAGAAATCAGTGATGAAAAGGAGTGCTGGCCCTGAAAGGATAGGGTTAGGCACCAGGAACTACGGCAACAATAGGTTAGGGACTCTGAAACAGTCTAGTCAGGGCACAGAAGGGCAGCTTTGGAAACGTTGACAGGCCTTGGTTCATAAATCATGGTGGAAACAGTCAGGACAATGCAGAACCAAGAGCAAAGTGGGTAAAAGAAATGCAGACAGGCAATTCTAGATTAAGAGCCAAACCTGGTGCCAAGTTATCTGGGCCTCAAGGTTTGAACATATAATAGAAATCAGTCTCTCATGCTGGGACAATAGAGTACAAGGGCAAGGTTTCCCCAAAGGCCTGCTGCCTGGGGGCTGGGATAGTGGTCTGGAGAGAACAAGGAAAGGGCAAGTCAGTAGGAAGTCAAGGATGGACCCACAAGATATGGGAGAAAACGGGGCTCTCAAATGGCGGGACAAGGGGAGTCATACCCAGCTCTTGGTGCTGGCTTCGGCGTGCTGGCCTGGCCCGTGGCGTGGGCCAGTCATCTGGTGAGACACCAAGAATCAGCCAGGCGCGCAGCAGTGCTGCACCATAGCTGCGCACAAAGGCCTCAAGGCAGGCAGGGTTACAGGTGAGGCGTGCCAGGATGCGCAGTGCACGTGGGCTGGGCGGGCCTGGTGCACCTGTCACATAGGCCAGCAGGCCACACAGTGCGGGACCAGTCACAAGAGCCCCGCTCGGGTCAGGAGCCTGGGAGAAGCGTGACAAGAGCAGCAGTGCTGGCCCCTCCTGGCCCCATGGCTCTTCAGCAGCAGCTGTGGGGCTACGGCCCGGCCTGCGAGGTGTGTGGGGTGTCCGCAGCGAGATCTGGCCAGGAGTGGGACTGGCTGGCTCAGAAGGCTCTGGTGGTGGACAACGCTCTGGAGACCAGTCTGGGGAGATATCTCCAGGGCCTGCTGCGTAGCCCTCAGAAATCAGCCACAACCTGCAGAGGGCAGGAAGAAAAGGAGAAGGGAATTATGATAGTTTGAATGTACGGCCCCATAGACTCAGATGTTTTATTAAAATTAAGTTTTCAATTTCAGCCCCTAGCAGGCAGACTCCTGCTACCCAGGTGTATGTCACTTGGGCAGATCTAAATTCCAGCCAAAGTTATGCAGAGAGGTTTTTTTTTTTTAAGTGTTTGTTGGCTGTTTGGTTGTTTCTCTCTGCTTGAATCCATGAAAGGGAGCCAGCTTCTTATGCCATTAATGGAACTTCTTCTGGATTTGTAAGCTTGAAATAAATCCCTTCCTCCAATAAACTGTGTCTGGTTTGGATATTCATCCTAGCAACATGAAGCTGTCTACTACAGGAATAGAGTAAAAAAGACAGTCCTGCATTACAAGTTCAAGATCAGCTACAGAGTGAGACCCTGTCTCCAAAAAAAAAAAAAAAAAAAAAAAAAAAGTCCTGTGAAAGGAGGGCATTTAAACCGAGGATGTAGACACAGTGAGGTGAGATGCGGCAATACCTCATTCAGCATTACTGATGTTGACCTCATGGGCCAAGCCCTGCTGTAGGTCCTGGAGGAAGACAATGAGCAAAACACTGCCACTCTCGGAGTCTGTGCTCTACTGAGGGCAAAGAGCACAGGCATGTAAATCACAGAAAATGGCCAGGCATGGTGGCACATGCCTGTGATCCCAGCACTTAGGAGGCTGAAGCAGGAGGATTGAGATCTGCCTTGACTACAGAATGACATGTCTAAAAACAATCCTCATAGTATGTCAGGGTGAAGTTGAAGTGTGAAATGATAACAGAAAAAGAAAAAGATGATGAAAGAGTGAAAATGGAGGGACGAGAAGAGGTGAAATTTTATTTTTAAAATTTTCATTTATTTGCACGTGTGTGTGTGTGTGTGTGTGTGTGTGTATGCACGTGCATGTGCATGTGCATGCGTGCACGCTCATTCATATGCCAGGGTTTCTTGCTGCTGCAAACACCCATCCACCTTTACATGGGCTCTTGAGGAATTGAACCTGAGCTGACAGGCTTTGCAAGCAAGTGTTTTTAACCACAGAGCCAGCTCCCTAGCCCCAAAAGAGGTGAAATTTTAAATAAGGTGAACATGATCCCTCTCCCCCAAAAGATGGTAAGAACTGAACAAAAGACTTGAAAGATAGCTGGGCATTGAAAGATAGCTCACACCTTTAGTCCCAGCACTTGGAATGTTGCAGTAGGAGGATCACAGTGAGTTCCAGGTCAGCCTAGGGTAGAGTGAGACCCTGTCTTGAGAAAACAAAACAAAACAAAAACAAAACAAAACAGACTTGAAGGAGGTGAGAGATGATGGTCTGTCTATAGGAGGAAGAAGAGAAGAGAGAGAACAGCAACCACAGGGCTCTCAAATGGCACCTTCCCGTTATGTTAGCAACTACAGAGGAGAATATTAGGGCATGGCTACAGATGAAAGCAGAGCTCACAAGAAGGCTGACATTTCCTGAGCACTGCTTTGTGTTGATCTTTGCAACAACCCTGTCAGTATGTGTGATGGTTAGGTTTTGTTGTCAACTTGGATCTTTTTAAATATCTTGGGTGGGTCTCTGAGGATGTTTATAAGAAGGCAGCCTCTTAGCAAGGGGCAGAATATAAAGAAGCTCAAATAAACTGGAAGTAAACATCTTTTCCTGTGTGGGCAGTGCAGGAAGGAAATTCCAGAGACTCAGGAAGCCATTAAGTCTAGGGAAGGGTTATAAGACCCCACCCTAAGGCTATATATAAAGGGGAAGAAATCTCTCCTTGGCCCTCCTGCCTGTTTGCTGTTCTGTGTGTATGGTGTTGGTGATGGGTTTCTCTCTATGCTTGGACCTGTGAAAGAGGACCAGCCTCTTTCACTTTTATGGGACGTCTCCTGGATCTGTAGCTTGAATAAATCGTTTCCTCCCATAAACTCTGCCTGGTTTGGAGATTCATCCCAGCAGCGTGTGGCTGACTGTGACAGTATGTATGCTAGTGTCCTCCATTCCACCCACAAGAAATCAGTGGCTCAGAGAAATCAATCGTTTCCATTGTGTTTCAGCTTGTAAATGATGGTAGCAGAATAAGAAGTTGGGTCAGGCATAGTAATCCCAGCACTCTGGAGGCTGAGGCAGGCAGGAGGACTGCTGCAAGTTCAAGGACAGTATGGGTCACAATGAGAGACAGTGACAGCTTAGGCTACAAAATGAGATCCTATCTCAAAAAAAAAAAAAAAATAGGGCTGGAGAGATGGTTCAGCAGTTAAAACTGCTTGCTTGCAAAGCCCACAGTCTTGGGTTTGATTTCCCACTGTCCAGGTAAAGCCAGATATACAAAGTGTTCATGTGTCTGGAGTTCATTTACAGTGGCAAGAGGCCTTGGCACACCCATTATCTCTCTTTCAAATAAACAAGTAAAAATTGTTTTAAAAAATACATAAATAGGGCTGGAGAGGTGGCTCAGCAGTTAAGGTGCTTGCCTGAAAAGCCTAAGGACCTGAGTTCAATTCCTGAGTACCCACATAATGCCAGATGTACAAGATGGTAGGTGCATCTGGAGTTCATTAGCAGTGGCTAGAGGCCCTAGCATGCCCATTCTCTCTCTTTCTATATGCCTCTTTATCTCTCTCTCAAATAAATAATTAAAAAGGAAAAAATACATACATAAATAAAAATAATAATAAATAAAAGATCTTGGGCTCCATAGCAAACCACTGAGGGTAACCAATGGACAAGCCATTTAACAAACTTGTCTGGGGTCCAGAGTTTTGGTCAAAAGGCAAATCCAAGGGAAATACAGTAAATTTAAATGGGACTGGAAAGTGGTCCTGTCAGGGATGAACACAGAATCATGACTTAGAGTCAACAAAAGTCTTACCAAGACAGAACAGAGGTGGAGGTGGAGAAGAGGGCCAGAGTACAAACTCCCTCCCCAGAGCATCAGCCACCTTCCCAGGCCCTGATATGAGCACTCACCTAAGGCTTCGGAAGCTTCCTGCCTCTGCCTGCTCAGGGGTCCGTTCCTCAGGGAAGTCCCAGGAAGCAGCTTCTATTCCTTCTTCCTCCTCTTCACCAGCCTCCCCACACAGCTGCCCAGCCAGAAGAGGTACCAGTCCCAGAGCCTGGAGCCTGCCCAGGGCCCCAGTATCATAAAGGAAGCCCACAAGAGCAGCCACAACCCGTGGATGCCAGGCACTGGCTCGAGGGTCCCGCAGCAGACCCATCAGCAGCTCTAAGCCACCAGCATCACGCAGTCTGGCCCGGTTGATAGCCTCCCGGCATAGGAGGCACACAGCCCTCACCAGGGGTTGCTGGGAAGCTGGACAGGCCCCACTAGGAACCCGGCGCCTACGAAGCTCACCTAGTAACACCTCCACACCACCAGCATTACCCAGTGCGGGCCGCACGAGGCCCTGGGCACATAGGTTGGCAAGGATCAGAATGGCTGCATCCCGTATTGTCCGTTTGGGGTGAGATGCTAGGCTGACAAGCGGGCCCAACCCCCCACCCAGACTTAGCTGCTCAGCACAGGCCCGGGAACAGCCTCGGCTGAGTTCCAGAAGGGCCCGGACTAGGGCTGAGGTCAGTGCAGGGTCTGGACTAGAAGCCAGGAGCTCAGCCAGTGGGCGCACTGCTCCCTGTTGTGCCAGGGCCAGGCGGTGCTGAGGTGAGTCAGCCAAGTTGCGAAGGGCACGCACCACACTCTGTAGGCACTGTGAGTCCTGGCAGGCTGTCAGGCTCTCAACAAGCAAGGGAACAGCACCTGGAGAGGGAAGAGGAAAACAGAAAGTGAGCAAGGATGGGTGCCTAAGCCCTCTTCCACCCCAAGCCCCAGGTAACCCCACACTCCATGGCCTTACCAGCAGAGTGGATGTCCCCACAGCTCTCTGGTTCCATGGCTAAGTTCCCCAGAGCTCGGGCTGTTCGGTTCTGGATACTGTCTGTCTTCACACACTGAAGAATAGTCACTGCAAGTATAGTTGTCTCTTGAGGCGTCTACCCCCTATTCTCTGATAAATCACCTCAAGAGTGTGGAGAAAGGTCTGGGGATATAGCTCAGTGGGAGAGCACTTGCCTAGCATGCACAAAGTCCTGGGTTCAATGCCCAGCATCACAAATAAGAAAAAAAAGAGTGTGGCTTACAGAATCATGGAAGGATTTCAGAAAATGCTACAATGTGAGCAGGAGCTGGACAGCTAAGTAGCTTTGTTAGAAGTATGGTGGAAGAGGGTGCTACAGGATATTTCAGGTTTGGAACAGCCTTTCTAGATGCCCTGAGGTAATAGCCAGTATCTATGCTGTGATCTCACAAAAGCTCTCAAACACTTGTACAAGGGATCAGGACCTAAGTGTGAAGATGCTGGGGGACCACACAGGGGTTTTAAGAAGGGAGGTGATATGAAATAATCTGACAAGCCTGGGAGGAATATACTAAGGGAGAATGGATTAGGGCCAGGGGAATGGATGAGACTGTCCGGTAAGTAGTTCAGAACAATGGCCTGAATCAAGTCTCTGAACACATGGTGGAAGCAGGGTTACAAAGAAGTGGATGGATTCAAGAGATATTTGAAATGCAAAATAAGAGACTGAAGTATGAAGGTTAATAATAACCAAATCTATCACCTATTGTAGACTCACTGCCTGGCTGCTTTCCCAATTCACTGTGACACAGATGCATCCTGTGTTAAGTTTTAATATAGTAATGCTTCACTTCTTAAAAAAAATGAACATTTTTGCCTTGGCATGGAGGTGCAAGCTTTCAGTCCCAGCCCTCAGAAGGCTGATCAGTAGGAGGTCGCCAAGAGTTCAAGGCCAGCCTGGGCTACAGAGTGAGTTCCAGGTCAGCCTTGGCTAGAGTGAGAAGATCCTGCTTCAAAAACAAAAGCTAATTAAAATTTTTGTCAAAACCAGCATCATTTCAGAGGACAATCTCAGGGTTCTGAGGACCCGTATTCTTTGTTCACATTGTTATCACTAGAGGGCGCCGATTCAGCTGGTTCACAGAAAGGCTTGTTCCTACGGGGTGAGTTTTCTAAGCATCCAGCCTACTATACACAGAGCCTGTGCTGCTATATTCGTAGTTCATTTTCTCTAGTTCTGTGAGGTAGTTATTTCCACACCATCTTATCTCTGGCGGGATTTGGTGGTTGCTTTGTAATTGTAAGACTGCACCATTTTTTATTGTGCTAGGTCCTTGCTAGGTCCTGCCAGCTGTGAGCACCATCAATGGAAGGTACAGTCATTCCAACTCAAGTGACCCATTGGCCTGCACGCGCTCAAATGCGAATTATTGAGGTACGCCCTGCCGGGGAGACAGGTGTGCGTGAAACCTTTTCTAGGAAATGGGGGCGGGGCACTTACCCAAAGGGAGAATGCCTCCGAGTCTGCGCACTTCAGCCCGACACGCCCCTTCGGTACAGCAGTTAGCTAGAATGCTGAGCGCCAAATCCAGCGTCTTGCGCAAGCGCACTGGCGGCGAAGGCAGCTCAGCCGCGGGGGCGGGGCCGGGGGACGAATCAGCTGACGCCAGCGACGAGGGGGCGGAGCCAGGACCGGCAGGGGACGGGGCGGGGCCCGCCGCAGCCGTTCGCCGTAGCAGCGCGAGAAGGGGGCGGAGCCCGCCGCGTGCCCGGAAGCGCTCGATTCCCTCGGCTGCCTTGATGTGGCGCGTGCGAAGAGCTAGGAGTGCGCGGCCCAGGGGCGTCTCGTGGGTAGCTGGGTCCTTTCCCCCAGCCGGGCCCTCCCCGGCCGCCGCCGTCAGTTGCGCGAGGCAGAACGAGAGCGAGTCCGTGAGGGCTGGTTTCGCAGCCGCCATCTTGGCCCGGGCCGAAGGCTCCGCCCCGCGTCGGGCCACTTCTCTGAGAGAGCGGAACTGGAGGCGAAGGGGCGTGACGAGAGTGCTCCCCGCTGACGCTCCTTAAATAGCGCCGCCGCCGCCACCGGACGAGCCGGAAGTTGTAGTTCTAGGTTCTGGAACGCTGGTACTTGCACAGTCGCAGAAGACATGGCGAGAATGGTATTTATCTAATCCGGCGAGCCCGAGAGGCGCGTGCGGTGCATGCTGGGACTTGTAGTACGTGGGCTGGGAAACTGGCCGCGGCCTCGCGGGGACGTCCCACCGTGGCATCTCAGCAGCGCTGCGCAGTCCAAGGTGACTTGGCGACTCTGATCCCGGCTTGTCCAGAGCCAGACCCGCCCCGCCGCCCACCCACCAGCAGGGGTCGGGCCCGGAAGCCCAGGCTGACCACTTCGCAGAACCCCCAGGCGGGTCGGAAGTGTCCGGCTCCCGCCAGCAGCTGCAGACAAAACAGCTGGTGAACGAGAGAGTTAAACCCACTTCCTAGAGCGGCTTCCGGTGCTTAGACTCCTTGCTGCGGCCGTGCCCAACAGGGGGCATCTAGGAACCGGGGAGTGTGTGGACCAGGCGGGGCAGCGGGACATCGCGAGCCCCCAGGTCGGCCCTGGATTATGAGGTTGTGCCGCACGAGCGCCCCTTCCCGGGGCGCCCGCAGCAAGCTGGGCAGCCGGACCCCCGGGAGGTGCTGCTGTTCCCGTGCAGGTCCGGCTCTGGCCCAGAGGGAGGAGAAACCTCTGCTAAAACCACTTGCCCTGCAGTCCCCAAAGCTTGTGTGGCCTGACTGCAGCCTTCCTCCCTGACTTCATTCTCCATCAGAGCAGTCACTGTCCACAGTGTGAGAACAACTTTCGACGTGGCTCAACTCTAGCTAAGCACTACCGGGTCCACACTGGGGAGAAACCGGTCTGGTGCCCAGACTTTGGTCGTTGCTTCAGCCTCAGTTCCAATCTCATCAAACACCGACGCTCCCACAAGTGTGGGGAGGTCTTTGGCCGCAGCTCGGACCTAGGTAAACACCTGCGGGTGTGCACAGGGGAGAAGCCCTACACCTGCGCCGAGTGTGGCAAGACTTTCAGGGTTAGCGCCAACCTGAACCAACCCCAGCGCACGCACACTGGCGAGAAGTCCCATCGCTGTGGGCTCTGTGGCAAGAGCCAGCGCTGTCACACAGATGAAAATCCCTACTTCTGTGCCTGGTGTGGAGACAGCTTTGGGCACAGATCCTGTCTGCTTGATCACCAGCGTTCACACACTGGTGAGAAGCCCTACAA
>PVHP010034352.1:0-19128 GCA_004024765.1 Zapus hudsonius
ATCCAGATATCGTTCCAAGATTTGCCTGTATGTTGTTCTTAAAATCAAGTCATCATATTGTGGTATCTATCCCCCACAGAATCGTCACGTCCATATTCACTACAGCATGACTTATTTAATAAATAATAGGTCATGCTAATCCAGGGATTAAGTGGCTTCTTTTAGGAAAATTGAACATGAGGGCAGCATATGCTAACTATTCCAGGCTGTGTAACAGTGTCTGTCGAGGGAAGAGGCAGAAAAGGCTCATGCTAGTCCCCTAAGTGGCCCGTCCTCTAAATGAGGGGAAACGAGAACCAGCTAGGCACATACATGGCTCCACAAGGCAGCCGAGCACCAGTCTGAGCCATCTGTACACTTTGTGGAGGACATTTCCAAGCAAGAGATTTAAAGGACTGAACAAGAGTGTTTGGTTTTCCTGAGGGAAGGCAGGAGGCTCTCAGAGACAGATGGAATGGAAAAGAATCAGCAAGAGACCGACAAGCAAGGCAAGGGGGCTCCATCCAGGGAGGTGGATGTGGACCGATTCCAGCAGAACAAAAGACCCAGAAAAAGTATTAGGTAACCTTGAAAGAAGTGAGGCGCGAAGATCCTGTCATCAAAGAGAACTATGTGGGAACGAATGGGCCCGGCTGCCGAATATCCCATTTTACCAATCTTTTTAGTGGGCCATACAGCTAAGAACCAGAGGAATCCCTCACTGAGTGGATATCTTGCTCCAGTCCTACTTCTGATTTCCTGACTTCTCCTTCCAATAAAAGCAACTTGGTTGATCCATTTCCTTGGAGGGATCGTTTGCTTGCTATAGCAAAGTGTGAACTCCAGCAAATTCACTGATAATCTGGGAGCAGGGGAATCACTCCAGATTATGCTGGACAATATAACCAGATTGAGTTTCTATGACACTGATGACTGGATTTGGCCATTTTAAAAAAATCACTCTGTTGGCTTATAGAGACTGACCTCTTGGGTTAGTCATAATTCCTTCCTGAGATTTCAGAACAGTCAGAAACACACACTAGCTAATAATTTCATACAATAGGAATTAGGACTCTAGGAAGTCTCCAGTTTTCTCTAAGCTTGTCTGAAACCTCAATGGGGAGTTTTCACTCATCATTCAAAAATTCCAAGAGAAAAATAACACTGGAAAACAAATTTCTCTTGGACACTAAAACAAACAAACAAAAATTCCAAGAGAGCCTCATTGTCAAATGCTAAGAATGTAGGAAGCAGGACAATTGAAACTTTTCACACCAAAACAACACACAAAGCACTTTTCGGTGTCAAGTCTCACTAGAACATGTCTGAAACACAACAGACTGCTCAAGCTCCCTCACCCAGGTACACAAAGGCCTACTGAGGGTCCATTTTGATTGTCAACTTGATGAGATTAAGAGCTGCCTAGGGGATTAGTGGAACAGGCCTCTGGGTATGTCCGTGAAGTTTCCAGAAACCATTGGACCATGAAGGCTCTCTTACAGTCAATAGATTCATCCCTGGATGGATTCATGATACGATGGCATTATGGGAACTTGGGGACCGTAGGAAGAAGAGCCTAGTAAATGGAAGTAGGTGGGGGAGCTGATTCCCCTTCCTGTGTTTCTCTCTCTCTCTCTCTCTCTCTCTCTCTCTCTCTCTCTCTCTCTCTCTCTCTCTCTCTCTCTCTCTCTCTCTCCTTCCTGTAGAATGAGAGGTGAAGAATTTCCTTGGCCACATACCTCTGCACCCTGGCACCTCGTTCAAACACATGAAGCCAACCAACCATGGACTGAGTGCTCTGATTTCGTGAAAAATAAATCCGTCTTCCCTTAAACTACTTCTGTCAGGTATTTCAAGAAAAGCTAATAACCTACTAAAAGATAAGAATAAATAGGACAGGTTAAAAGTACTTTCCCCCAACTGGGAGAAGAAAGTTCGGGATAAAGAAAGAGTAAGGAACAAGAATGTCAAGTGCAGCCAGGTGCACTTTACAAGAACCGAGGAGGCTGAGGCAGGAGGACTGCTACCAGTTCGAGGCCAGCCTGCATTACAAAGTGAGTTCTGGGCCAGCTTCTGTTACAGTGTGAGATCTTGTCTCAAAAAAATATAAAGAAAACCAAGACAAGCACACAAACAATAACAACAGATACACAGATCCACAGTCAATCACAAGTGAAAACACACACAAGTGAAAATATACAGTCCACGGAGTCTTCAGATGGAGCAAAGACATTACGAAGGGATGGAAAAGACAGGCATTAGAGACTCCTGACCTTTAGGTAGGGTCTCACTCTAGCCCAGGCTGACCTGGAATTCACTATGTAATCTCAAGCTGGCCTTGAATTTAGGGCGATCCTCCTCCCTCTGCCTCTGGGGCGCCAACCCTTCTTTGAAAGAAAGGGAGCTTCCGAACAGTGACACAGCCATAGGGCCAGAGAAGCTGGCTCCCTACCGCCAGCATATTGGGGTGCATAGATGTATGAAACCCAAACTCTTCAAAGCCTTCAAGCAAGGAACAGGTGAGAAGACTCTTACACTGGGCAGAGGCAATGGGGCAATCATTGAGGTGGTCTTCAGTGATGATGACATAGCACTATAACCTAAATAGTAAAAGATATAATCACCAGTGAGACAGAAACCAACGAATCTCGACACGGAGACCCCTAAGCTCACAACACCATAGCAGCCTCAATACTCACCCACCACGACTCAGGGAACTGAGCGGAAGAAGGGGCGGAAAGATTGTGAGAGCCATGGTGGGGGAGAATATCAGAGACTTGGCAACCCTCAGTAACAACACACTTGGGCCATGAGAACCCGGCTGAAGACTGGGCTATCCATGGTCCCCTACCACAAAGACTGATCCAGACAGCCCATGGAGGAGGATATCCAGCTGACTGGGGGTGGGGAAGGGGGGCAACGGGGAATTGGGGAATTGGGGATAACAACTCATGGTTGACCCACTAAACAATGTAACTCATTATGGACAATAAAGGAAAAAAATTATATTACAAATGATATACAATAATAAATGATTATAAATTATAAAAAAGATATAATCAAATCACACAATCACAGTCTCTTCTTTAGAACTCCGGGTCTCCTTCCAACTCCACTGTGTCTAAGAAGTACGGGAAATGTGGTATCACTCGTGTTGCTCTCTCAGAGGAATTCAAGGAGGCTGATGGGATTAGGGAGCCAGAAACACTGGTTAGAGGCAGAGTGAATGCTGCCCCAACAGCCCAAAGCTTCCAACAAAGGGATCAGCAACTCACAGAGTGACCAGACGACCCAGTTCACATTTAATGTTAGGAGGGGTAGCACTTCATCTTTTAAACTGGGGTATGTGTGCACCTGTAATATATGGGATGGGGAAGTTTCCAAAGCTACAGAGTGAATTTGATGGTTTTCCAGATTATTCATCTAACTCAAAGAATGGGGGGGGGGTAGAGAAGAACCATGGCTTCCATGTCTCAGCAAACATGGGGATACCATGATAATGAAGAAAAAAACCTGAAATTAAAAGTATAGGTTTAGCCGGGCATGGTGGCGCACGCCTTTAATCCCAGCACTTGGGAGGCAGAGGTAGGAGGATCGCTGTGAGTTAGAGGCCAGCCTGAGACTACATAGTGAATTCCAGGTCAGCCTGGGCTAGAGTGAGACCCTACCTTGAAAAAAAAAGTAAAGGTTGGAAGAAAAGCACAGGCTACGAGACTCTGAAGAACACGTGTTCTCCACAGCCTCAGTCATTAGGGATGCTTTACCGATCACGTTTAGAAAGACAAACCTTAAAGGAGTAACTGTGGACTCTCTATCAGCATGTATACCTATGTGCACATGTTTTGGAAGCTAAATAACTCACCCAAGCTATATCATTTCAAACACCTTTTTTCTCATCTTGTGTGTCAGGGTGTGTGAGGTTATGAATGTCTGCAGGTGAGGCCAGAGGATAATCTCAGGTGCTGTTCTTCAGGGACATCATATATCTTTTCTGTGACAGGGTCTCTCTCATTGGCCCAGAGTTCACCAAGTAGGCTAGGCTGGCTGGCCAGCAAGCTCCGGGGATCCACCTGTCTCTGACTCCCAAGTGATAAGATTGCAAACATGCACCATAATACATGGCTTTAAAAAAAATTGTATGTGGGTTCTAGAAATCAAACTTATATTCTCATGACAAGCACTTGAATGACTTAGCTATCTCTCCAGCCTCAAAAGAAATATTTTTAAGGAAAATGATATACACTCACTATTTCCCTATTAATAGAGCAAAGAACTTCCATGAAATATCTAAGAGATGGGATTAGTCCAGAAGCCACACAATGAGAAATGAAATGTGTCACATAATTTATATAATGTGCCCATGATCTTAATTACATTTTCCTCCTTTATTTTTTCTCTTTTATAATATTTCAAAGTTATGTTATTTGAAAGTAAATAATGGCTTCAAATCGTGTTCAGTGGCAATCAAAACCCCAAGAAGAGTGATAGTCAAGCTAACAGCTGAACTAGTCATAAACCTATAAAGGATGGATAGCTAATACTATGAATGAACATGGAAGTTCATTATTGGACTGTTTAATATTTCATCAAAACTATTGAGCACTTCTGACTAAGCTCCATAAGCAAAGAACACATGATCACAGGCTTCCTGTGTGTTTCCATTGACTGAAAAAAAAATGTTCCCTTTGCCTTCATTACAGTTGACTAGTCAGAAACATATCTGGAGACATTATCATAAAACCCAACTTGGAGAAAATGTGTAGCACAGATGCCAGATGGAAGTGTAAGCTAGTAAAACCACTCCAGAAAACAACTCCCGATTCCCAAGTCAAACCCCTAATCTAAAACTTAAAGACAAGAGAATTCCTAAACAAATGTATCTGGTACCTACATGTACAAGGAGTTTTGCAAGACTAGCGTTGGCAACAGTAAAACACTGGTAACCAATGAAAAAGCCTCTGACAACAGAGATCCCTTCCAAAGACACAATACTACACAGCAGTGAAGACAGAAGAGGTACAGGGCACAAGTAAGGAAGAATAATACTGAAGCAAGATTAAAAGAATTTGTACAAGGATAGTTCACTTAGAAAGAGAACAGAAATTTGTAAAGTTCGGCAATGTATTGCTGATAAACTTAAATGTGGTCAAATTATAAAGAAAAACAATGGAATGATAAATATAAAAGTTCTCAGCCGGGCATGGTGGCGCACGCCTTTAATCCCCACACTTGGGAGGCAGAGGTACGAGGATCACTGTGAGTTCAAGGCCACCCTGAGACTCCATAGTGAATTCCAGCTCAGCCTGGGCTAGAGCGAGATCCTATCTCGAAAAACCAAAAAAAAAAAAAAAAAAGGTTCTCTATGGGAGAAGAAAGATGAGAGCTTAACAGTATACAAAAGCACAAAAATTATCAAAATTATTAATGACTAGCCAACCATGATGGTGCAAGCCTTTAATCCCTGCACACGGGAGGCAGATGTGAAAGTATTGCCGTGAGTTCAAGGCCACCCTGAGACCACATAGTGAATTCCTGGTATAGAGAGAGACCCTACCTGGAAAAAACAATATATTGTTAACTTTCAATTAAGCTGGGTGCTGGGAAAATGTGTGATCTTTGTATTATTAAACATACACACACTAATTACACTGTGGTATATAAAATAGGTTTCACAATTTAAATTAACATTGATATAGTTTTAAACTTGTCTAGCTCCCAAAATTTCATTTGTGTGTGACTCGACTCGGTCCTCAGTCCTGGGAAGTGGTGGGACCTTTAGAGGGTGAGACCTTGTGGGAGAAAGTTAGGGTGCTGGAAGCATACCCTTGAAGGGGATACTGGGACTTTGGCCCCTGTCTCTCTGTCTCTCAGCTGCCATGAGGAGACATAGGCCTCCTCTCTTACATCATGAAGAACCACACTGCCACAGCCCAAAGGAACACGGTCAAATGACCATGGACTGAAACCTCTGAAAGCAAGAGCCAAAAGAAACCATTTCCCTTATTAAGGTGATTGGCCCAGGTATTCTGCCATAATGACAGAAAGTTCACCTGAATGCATGGCCATCGCTTTTAAAGGAATTCTGAGTTCTAAAATGCAGGAAGAAAGCTCATGGGCACACAATCAAAAGATGAGTGTTGATTGATCAGGCATCTGTAAAGGAAATAGGGGAGTGCTTCCAGAAATCCTGGTCAATGTGATGGACTTTAACCCAGGAGAATAAACCAGAAGAAGGATCTTCTGCATAAATACTTCTTCTAAGCTGTAAATATGAATAAATATTTATTTGGAATTATCTCTGTAACTGTGCTGGAAGCGAACACTGCAAGTGAAGCTATTTATATACCTTCAACGTTGGCTTGAATGCTTATCATTGCAGCTTTTTTACAAAGAACATCGAAAAAAAAAGATTTTTTTTCCAGCTAAGAAAAAACAGTGCTATAATAAGGTATCTTATACTCAAGGGTAAAAATACTCCTTTTAGAGAACATAATATAATTAGTTTCTATTCCAAGTCTGTCAGCACACACTGTTAACCTCTGACAACTCTGCATGAACCTTTTAATTAGCATGTTATCTTTGGTACAATTAATAACATGGACCTCATGTTATAGGCAAATTAAAGTTTTCCCACTAAAACTAAAGTCTTCGGTGCAGTTCTAAAAAGTGTTTTGCCATTTAAATGAAATTTTTACATTTCAGCCTTGCTCCCAAAACACAAAAGCCATTTTTTTCCCAAAGCCAGACAGCTTTTCCCTATCAACCTTCTTTCAAATATTTTACCTAAGACAGAGAATCTCATATTAAATTCAATTTCACACTTGCCAATCACACACGCCCACGCATAATTCTTCCAGATGATGCAATGCAGCCTAATGTGTATGCATACATGTGTAGATGCGTGCTCAAACAATGTTTAAATGCATAGAAGCATATTAACTGCAAGGCACTGGTTAAAATTAAAGAATTTTCTGAACACCAACTTATTATATATTGAACATAATGACTAATATTAGTGACCTTACTATGTAACTAACCACAGGTCTAAGAGCCATATGGACGTTTCTCAAGCTGTAACAATAACAGCCAGACATGGTATTTGAGAGCTGAGTCTAAAAGGGCCCTTAGCTCTGCCCCTCCCACAAAGCAGAGCTAGCTGCTAATTGTGAAGGTGAAGGTGGAGTTTCGAAATGCAAAATATACCATATTCCTCGGGTTCCTGGAAACCTGGCCCATACCTTTTACCTGTTGCATTTCCCATGAAAGATCAAAGACATACTAAGTTTTAATATAAATGATACTGTTTGTAAGATAAAAGGCAAGACATTCAGTTTGTTTTTCTTCTCTCTTATGACAAGTATTGGTAACCTTGAAATATATATGTCAATAAGGTGATCGAGATAGTGATGAGCAAATATATATATATATATATATATATATATATATATATATATATATTAAGAGAAAGGAATAAAAGTAGGGCTAGGGTCTTAAGAATCTACATTGTATGTGAAGGAAGTATAAATTATATTATTTTGGTATATATACTTATATATACCAAAATAAAGATATACTTAGTAATGATAGATTTATACTCAAAATAACTATTTGAATTCATAACCTAGTACTTGGATAGACAGATTGATGATAGATAGATAGATAGATTTGGTCTAAATATATGTATTTTCTTCTAGTCCTTTACCTCAAGTGCCTTAACAGAAAGTCTCTCATTCCTTCTAGACATCCTTGAATGGGCTTAATGGGACTCCTAGAAGACAACTTTTTAACTAATTCTCCTCTCTATTAAAAGGAATTGGAGCCCCTAGGAGAATTTTGTGTGTAGGGAAGTAAAAAGAAGTCAAGATCCACAGGAATTTATGTTGTTTTCAGAAAACAAAAGGATTGTCAGGAATGCCAGCCAGGGAGAGAGACTGAAGGAACCAACACCCAGGTCTCTGTGGGACCATCTCAGCACCACTGGGAGATGTGAGTCATAATTAATGAGAGCACGTGCATCCTGGAAAAAGCCATGAGCCCAGGCAGCTGAAAGAGAAGGTGGTGTTCGTAAGACAAAAGAAGAGCTAGGGTGAAGAAGATACACAAAGGTACATCTTAACTGGTGGTGAAGTATTTGTGAATTCGGGCTCTCTCTCTCTCTCTCCCCTCTCTCTTTCTCTCTTTCTCTCTCTCTCTCTCTCTCTCTCTCTCTCTCTCTCTCTCTCTCTCTCTCTCTCTCTCTCTCTCTCTCTCTCTCTCTCTCTCTCTCTCTCTCTCCTGGGCTTCTTCAAGAAGCGAAAGGTTGGATCACTGTGTTTGTAGGAAAGAAGAGATCAGGGAACCCTCACCCACAGAGGTCCAGGGAAGAAAGCGAACGCGAAGGATGCATCTTAAGGCCTCAGGAAATGTGAAAACTCCAGTCATTTGTAATCTCAGTTTGTGTTTACAAACAGCCTGTCTTGGGTGTTAAAGCATATTTGCTTTTATAATTTCAGAGGATTCTCAGCTCAAAGCAACAAACCTCCATGGGACTGGGTGCACACAGGACTCTAGAGAAATGGCTCCATGGGGAAAAAGTGACCTTGGAATCGGACACCCAAGATTGTAGCACCTTGATCTTGGTCTTAAAAAGGACCATCCATGGGCTGGAGAGATTGCTCAGCAGTTAAGGCACTTGCCTCTAGTGCCTAGGGACCCAGGTTCAATTCTCCTGTACCCATGTAAGCTACATGTGCATCTGGTCATCTGCAGTGGCTAGAGGGCCCTAGCACACCCATTCTCTATCTCTTTCTCTCTCTTGCTCTGTTTACAAACAAATAAATAAAATATTGAAATAAAGTAAAATAAAAAGGGCCACCCATGTCCTGTCTCCATCCCAGGGGATGCATGAAGGCTTGAATCTCTTTGACTGTGTGAGGTGATTCATCAGGAAGACAGTTTGACCATCGAAAGTACAAGATACCTATTATGATCACCCTCCACACGTTGGGGCACATTTGAGAAATGTCACATAAATGACTCAGATTGATTTGCTTTGAGTTGACTCAAATGATTAAAAATAAAAGTCGCAGAAATAGTTGCCACAGTATCAGGAGCTTTCTAAGGAAAAAAAAAAAAAAAACAGGAAGCTGATGGGTTGTGTGTTTGCCTGACTTAAAATGATTCTGAACCAAATATATTTCCCAGAACTGTATGGATGTCCCACCAACCTGACCTGAGTATTCACCAAAAAAACTTGGTCGCTGCCCAACACAGCTTCCCATGCCACTGACGGCATCTGCAAAGTGCATTGCACACACACTTCCATGCCCAGCAGCCAGCGGTGAAGCAGACGAGGCTGGGTTATGAGTCAGGACAGTTAAGTTAGCCTTTAGTAAATCAGGACTTCAGGTAGAGAAAATAAGATTGTGTGGCTTAGGATGACTTGGAGGGCAAGAAGCCTTTGAAAAGGCTTCTCAGGGGAAGCGATTTTTTTTTTGAACTGAGACATAAATGATAAAAAAGGTAACCCTTTTAAAAAACCATAGAAAGAACAAGAAAAACATTCTTGCTGGAACTCTGCCTGGCATGTTCAAGAGAGAGAGAGAGAGAGATAGAGAGAGAGAGAATTTAAGGAAGTAGGGTGGGAAGGAGGGAAGAAGGAAGGGAGGAAAGGAGGAAGCAGGGAAGGAGGGAGCCAGGGTGGCATCTGCAAAGTGAATTACCAGAGAATGTTAAGATGTAAGCTTGTGGGGGGCAGGAAAGAGCTAAAAAAACACAATGTAATGTAAATAAATAAACATTATATTTAAAATAGCAAAATAAATAAACATGTAAATAGATAAATCATTCTTCACATTCAAAGTTGATTTTCTATATCTGGTGCTTAAATAAGCAAGCATACAAATGTTATACTGTACCCCACAGTAAGATATCATAAGGAAAAATTGGCAATGAAAGACTGAAACCTGAAACTCTTTGTGGGGGAGGCCAAAGAGACAGAAAAGTTTGCACATATGTGTGCACACGAACACACACACACACACACACACACACAGAGGAAATACCACTGACTCAATCACTCACGTCCCAAAAATCAAAACTGAAGGCATGAGCTACAGGAAAGGTAACTGGCTTTCTGTCACTCACAGCATCTCCAACATGACAGACCAGTACCATGTTCTAAGTGACAGCGAAGAGCAAATGTTATCTCTGTGTTCTGGGACCATTTGCTAGGCTAAATGGAGCATGCCCATTAGGATCACGAAGATGACAACATTTTTCTCTTTGTCCACTCAATGCACAGGAACTCCTGGGACCTGGTTCAGATTTCCCAAATATTCGAATAACTGGAGTTGTTTCGAGGATAGTGGCACGGGTTAAAAAGTCCAGAAATTTGAAAGTACATGGGAGTTTGAATTTTCTTACAGTCCAGATGGGATAAGGCATGCACAGCTCCTACCAGAGATGGTACTTACACTGTATGAGGACTCATGATGACAGCATTGTGACTTGCCGTTGGGATGGAATGCTCAGCCTAAAACTGAAAAACCTAAGACACAGAATGTTTTGAATAAAGAGAAAGTTCATTGCATAGCGTCTTTGCTTCACGACGACATTGAAGTGACCATGAAAACTCTCGGAGCTGTATGTTATGTTATGCTGTGTACACTTCCTATGTCATTCTTCAACAAAGAAGTTTTCAAACTCACAGGAAGCCCATCCTAAGCCATTCGCCTACAGCTTCGTCAACATTAACTCACTGACCAAGAGAAACCATTTCCACACACAGAAAGGTAAATTTGGCTCAATAAAAATCATTTACCACTATAAAGAAAGGAAAGTGGAGAATTCATATAAGACTTTCAGGTGTTCTCCATTAACCTTGGTACTGTTAGCTCCTTCTTCCTGAGGAATTCATCATTTAAGAGATACTAAATATGTAAACAAAGGTGTAAGGCTCCCCAATGGTGACTATGGAGAATGTACAGTTATCAGGCTCGGAATTTCCACTCTCTCATTATTGCTTCCCAACCAAATACAGTAATCTAATGACTCACTGGGGCCTGAATAGGTACACCTTTAATTTAACATCTGCACAATCTCCCTTGAGTTTTGGTATCATTTCAACGGTGGGCACAGCCAATGCTTATACAGAACTGGGTTCAGGAAGACCCCCCACTGGTATTTGACTGCTAAACCATTAATGAAGCACACCATTGTTCACCACTGGTAAAGTCGTTTGTGAAACAGAGAAACTGGGTACCTGCGTGTTTATAAAAAGTGGGAGGAGAACAGTAGAAGATACAACAGAGACAGAAATAGAACCTGCAGAGGGTGTGGAAGTATGAGAGAAGCGGAAGGAAGCCAGGAAACTGGACATGTTGGGGTGTTCTGTATGGGAGACAGGACTTAACCAGGGAGAGAAACTAAGACGAGAAGAAACATACAACAGCTAATGTTCCCAAGGTCAAGGTCACAGGAGAACACAAGTCCCAAGGAAGCAGAGCTCTAGCCTACTTATTTTGTCACATTATTTACTTGATATTTAATATGAATAAATGAAGCAAATGGCTGAAAAGCAATAGAGAAGTTTTTTTTTTTTTTTTGAACTGAGAGGCATGCCCATGCCCTTGTCCTTGGTCCTGAAGAGCTGTGTTTGATTAAATATCATTTCCTCACCCTGCTTCATGTGCCCGAATTCTGTAAGCGTTCCTTAGTCTGAATTTTCCATGTTTATGGGGGGAAAATGAAATGTCTGCTTTTGGTTTGTTAGCTGTTCAACATATCATCTCTTGAGCTATGGATAAGATGAACTTTCAGTGATGCTATTATGCTTGGCACAAATATTTTCCCCATTCTCTCTGGGTAGTTGAGTGTTTGGGGTTTCTTATCCTCCCCAGATGTTATACTTTAGTTTAAAAATAACAGTCATTATCACTCAATTATTCAGTGCTCCAGTGAGGCACCAGGTGCAAACAAAAGCCAGGCAACGCCAAGGCCGCCCTTGTTCCTACAAGGCTCAGCTTCTGGGAAGGGATCCTGTTTCCTCAGCACAGGGAACATGGAACAGCAGAAGCTCATTTCTTCCCTTTTCCTTTTTGACTTCCTTCTCGATGATGCCAAGATATGCTACCTTCCTTTCACTGTTTCCATTGTCAAGAAGCAATACCTAAAGTGTTGATAAATGCTCACTATTTTAATTACAGTTACAGACTAACTTCTGAACCAATGCGTAATTGCCAATTGCATAATCATGTATTGCTTTCTCCTTTTAAAGTTATGTTAGGGTTGCCTGCTCAGGACCCCTCCCAAATCAGGAGCTTTCTTTTCTCAAAATAAACCTTGCTTAATTTGCCCTTAAAAAAAAAAAACTTCTATTAAAAAATTGTGGGACAACCCAGGCGTGGTGGCGCACGCCTTTAATCCCAGCACTCGGGAGGCAGAGGTAGGAGGATCACCATGAGTTTGAGGCCACCCTGAGACTACATAGTGAATTCCAGGTCAGCCTGGACTAGAGCGAGACCCTACCTCAAAAAAAAACAAAAAAAAATTGTGGGACTTGAGAAATGGCTCAGCAGTTAAAGGTGCTTGTTTGCAAAGCCTGATGGTCTGGATTCAATACCCCAGTATTCACTTAAAGCCAGATGTGCAAAGTGCTGCATGCATTTAGAATTTGTTTATAGGCTAGCTAGCGCATGAGCTTCTGAATTATCCTGGTGACACCTCCCAGGACCACAGGCATGCTGGGATCACAGACATATATGCACTAGTTGGTATCCAGCTTTATGTAGGTGCTGGGGACTTGAACACTGGCCAGCGAGTTTGCAAGCAAGCACTTTTAACTGCTGAGCCATCTCCACAACCCCCTAGAACTTTTAATTGATTGTAAAGGAGAGACATTTATTATTTCAATGTATTCAGAAAGATCTGTCTCATTCAGTATTAATGACAAAGGAGAAAAGTTGTCAGTAGTCAAGTACACTTATTTTCTAAATAAGAACTTGAAATAAGATCTTTTTCACTATAATTGGCATAATAGTTTATTGAAACCCAAAATTTCAAGAAATTCCTTTTTCTACTGATAGGAGCATAACATTACCATAATGTAGTAGAATATTTAGAAAATAAAACATCTATGCTAATCACTAAAGGTCTACCAGTGTAGATATGTCTAAGAAGTTTCATACTAATTGACTTATAGTAAATGGATACATATCATACAGATAGCAGATGGGGTGGGAAACGGATAGAGAAGGGAGGGGTATAAGACAGCTGGGGATGGCCATACACTATATTTATAACCTTGTCTTTGTTTGCAACTGTATGTATTTTTCACAACTTCTCAAACTGCACGCTCAAAATTGGTAAATTTTACTGCAGTTAAATTATATCTCAATATTCAGGATCATTCTCCGAAGACAAAAAGAAAAAAAGCCAGCAGAACAGAAATGTACTATGACTCTTAAGAGTAAGTGCCACAAGGTAGTTACCAAAGTCATGAACACGCAGCTATTAATCATAGCCCAACATATTACTATATATAGTGCATACATAGAATGGTTCTCCTATAAAACCATGCACACAAAATGTAATGGAGTGGTAATTACAAAAATTCAAGCCGGGTGTGGTGGCGCACACCTTTAATCCCAGCACTCGGGAGGCAGAGGTAGGAGGATCACCGTGAGTTCAAGGCCACCCTGAGACTACAGAGTGAATTCCAGGTCAGCCTGGGCTAGAGTGAGACCCTACCTCGAAAAACCGAAAAAAAAAAATTTATTGGACACAATAATACTGAACAGAAAATAGATGTCTCACCCCTGGCCACACCTATCACCAAGTCTCAGTCCAACATCAGAATAGAATTGGTGGAAACTTCTAGAGCTACTCAACTCACTTCCTTTAGATACCATTACCCAAAGACTCTTGGTTCCAGACACCACAGCTCAGTCTCACTGGACAGTCATATTATTTTAACCGAAAGAGAATAGTCTACCTCCACCTGGACCTCCATCTCTACCCTAGAAAGAAATACGCAGATCCCAAGGCCAGAAGAAGAATATATTGAAGGGCCCGGATGGGTTGCTGTGGTAAGTTTTTCTTGGGCCACACGCAGTGTTCTCTCCTCCTTTGTGGTGCCCAGCCTTCCCCAAGGGAGTCTATAAATAGAGGAAGGAAATGCCCTCATCACAACTACAGTGAGCAGAATTTTAAAAATGTAAAAAGGATTAACTATTAGAGCCATATGAGCTCTGAGAGAACAGATGATGAATCTCGAACCTACAATTCAGTATTAAAATTTCTAATGGTCCTGATAATTGCCATTCCGAGTAATTTAATACATTGAGACTACTTTAATGTGATCCAATTCTGCACACCAAGACCACTGTGAGTGAAGAGGAAAAACATGAAATTATAACAGGATTTCTGTTTTTGCATGTGTATGAATGTTCACATCTGTGGGATGTATGCATGCTCATGGTTGGAGTCTTCCTCAATCACTGTCCACCTTATTCATGGAGACAGGGCCTCTCACTGAACACAGAGCTCACCCATTAGTTGGTCCAGCTAGCCAGCCTGCCCCAAGGCTCTGCCTATTTCTGCCCCAGAGCTGAGATTACGGTTGCTCAACTGTGCTGGGCATTGTAGAGGTGCTGGGAATTTGATCTCAAGTTCTCAAGCTTGTGTGGTAAGCACTTCACTGACGGAGCCCCAGTCCCATGAAATCATATTTTTTAAAATATAAACTAGTATAAAAGCATCAAAAACATTTCTTTTGTGTTCATCTGTAGTCCTTCTCCCAAACCCCCCACCAAAAAGACATGAGTGTCCGTGTCTAAAAGAGAAGATTTTTTTTTTATTTTTGCAAAAAGGTTTCCATTTTATTTAATAAAAAGTAGGGCACCGTAGGGGAAAAAAAAACAGGTGCCTGTACAGATGGAGTGTGCTAAACACATGTAACACTTCTGATAATGTTGAGCCATCCCCTTTTTGGAGTTTGAAACATCCTTTAAAACCTGCATTTTCAAACATTTCTAAATATTTGGAACCTAAAAAGATGAGATTCATTATTTTCGCACAGTAACACATCTTCAAACATTTCAGGCTAGTTCTGGGGAAGTGCAATTGATATCTTTTCCATATATACTTAACCTCCTACAGATTTATTTGATTCTCAATAATTACTATTCTCTGGTAAAAGGCATATGTTATTACAGTACACTGCGCTCCTACAAGCTGCCCATTCAGTGTATTTTAATAAATCTCTGCCAGAGCTGTATAAATTTGATCCTGTTTAAATTTAATAAGGATCAGAATATATCAAAGCGCAAATACCCATGGGAGAAATAGATATTTTGCATAGTTATTGAATGGCCTATTCAGGGATACAATATGTAAGACCCAGACCATCAACCTTGAATTAAAAAGAGAGATTAATGTGTTCAAAGCCAGCTACTTGTTAAATAACATATGAAATTAGTATTTAATAAAACATCTCCTCTATATTGCTGCTAATGGGAACAGTCTTAACATAGCTATCCTATCAATAATCTCATACAGAATTCTAATATTTACTAGAATGATCAGCAACAGAGTTCTTAAATGTCTACACTGACTATGATAAAATGTGATCGTATATGGAAAAGGAGATGAAGAGTACTTCATGGTCATTTTGAATTAGGGGCTTAATGTCCACTTGAATGACATAAATATTAAAAATAAATAACAACTTTCTTTATGCAATTCCCATACATCCTGAGGATGGCAATTAATAAACTGCTTTTCCCAACCATTCTCCTCTATGACAAGATAATATTTCTGATCTGGATCTGATTTCAATGCTCATTAGTGTTCAATGGTCGGCCAGGTCATTTCAATTTTTTCTGCAAAATGTATACTTGAGTGGAAACACAAAAGACAGTGACTAATGAACCTAGATTTAGAAGCTGGGAGAAGGCACAGAAAGGCCCAGTGTCAGTCATCAGGAAATCCTTCCTCATAGAGACCATGAATGATGGGACAGCTATTACCAGAAGATCAAAGGGAACCAGCATCAGTCAAGGCATGTAAAACTAACCTTCTCTAGCACTAAATGTCCTGGGCAGATGGATGGACTAAACTGTCTTCTCTTATCTACAAATATTTGGAGAGCACAAATTGTTTAAAGCCTGTGAGACCTGCATTAGCTTGTGATGTTATATTCAAAACTACGCCTAGTTATTCCCAACCACTTTCATCTTCTTTCACCCAGAGATGTAAGGGCTAGTTCATTCATCAAACAACCAGATAAAAGATGCTGTCAAGTGGCCCACCAGGATGCATTAGCCAGCTTTACTACAGGATTAGGTCTTATGATCAGATAGGTGGTTATCTGGTAACAAGTAGTGTGCTTGACTCCCTTAGCTAAGCTTCCCCCAATCACACCTCGCTCAATCTTCTCTACAGCTGGGTCTCCTCTACCATTTCTGTCTCTTCCACCTCTGTGTTGGGTGGAGTTGAGTGAAAGCATTGGATTAGGGCTGAACAAAAGATGAAAGAGATTCGAGGGATGGGCAATCAACCATTTTTCACAGGGAGAAGATAGGCTTAAGAATCACATACCACATGTTACCAGGGAAGAAGTGGCACAGGGGTCTAGAAACGGGCTGCAGCAATGGCCAACAGGAAACGGAGTAGAAATGAAGAAACCATGAGTCTGATCTGCCCAATCTATGAAGCATTGGCAAGCAAAATCCAAACCTCAATGGTAGATATATGAGAGTAATTGGTGCCATAAAAATCCCTCATACGCCATTTCTAAATACACTTTTAGACATTACCTCTTGACTGAACGCCTTCAGTTTTCCAATGAAATTGTCTATACTATGTTAAATAACTGTTTATAATATATTATACTATTACATAATGTAATACAATTTCGCTATAATTTTTCTTCTGAGAAATATTTAAACGATAACGATTGGCTAACGCACCTCCCCTTATGCAAGACACAGTACATTTCCTCTTAAATACAGATGCAACCATTACCAGCTGTTTACAGTGGCAAAAGCAGAGGGACTCTGTTAGATGTCATGTTTGTTCTGCTCACATTAATATGCCCACCTCGAATAATAGCTTTTCCTTCCAGATCAGTGCCTGCCAACTTTAATTATTTGAACTCCACCTGAATGGACCTGGTCATTTAAAGCAGATCCACACTCCTCCTTATACAAAATTGTGAGGAAGATATGTTTTGCATTTAAGAACTTTAAAATTTAGGAAAGTGATACAATCCATCAATTACATAATCCCTCTAGGGGATAGTTTTCACAGCAAAATGTCTGAAGATTCACACAAAGAAAGATAAAAACAAAACAAAAACAGCCTCACATAAGTTTGAGTCAGACTTTGCTACAAATGCCATAAACTTATTTTTAATTTTTTTTTTGTTTTTCAATGTATTTGGAATATCAGATTATGGATAAATTAGTGTAAACCACTATTTCTCTCAAACTCAACCATGTAAATAGAAACAATTGTGCATTTTTATTCACAGACGGAGTTTATACTGTAAACTGGAAAACCAGGATCCTTTACCATAAACAGAATATAACTATCAAAAGAAATAGAACAAAAGCAAAACCATCTACCTAATTCTAGTGATCTTCCCCACCTTCCCCCCCCCAACTGCCCTCTCTAAACTTCTCTGTTAAAAAGGGAGATTAGCAAGTGTTAAAGGTGTTAAAGACATGTAGACACCAAACTGAGATCTTCTCACTGGTGTAATAAGAGGCTGAAAGGGAAATGGAAACATCTGTGTAACTCATCATGGCTTAAAAACATGTTATAGCTAAAAGAGAAAATCAAACCACATCCTACTGATAGTAGAAGGCCAGCAACACCCAACTAACTTTGCTCTCACATCACATCAGCTCAGTCCATTCTCTGCCAGATGTTGAGAACACATGGGCATCTTCAGTGGTAAAGCCCACAGGGCTCCAAGATGGGCTTAATTTTCTATATAATCATTTCATACCTGTGATGTGGTTTATCCCCACCAAAACTCATGGAAAAATGTGGTTATCGGGACAAAGGTGATGACAGGTGCTTAGGTTTAAGCTCACGAGTGGTTTAAGGTCTTCATAGTTCAACAAAGACTGGAGTCATTCTCCCAGAAATGGATTAGTTCTTGCAAGAGTAGGTTCTCATAAAGGGAGCCTGTCACCTCTCCTCATTCACACATGGGCTTTTGCTCCCACACACTCACTTCCCTGCCACTTTCGGCCCTGAGTTGAAGTAGCATGTAGCCCTCACTAGAAGCAATTGCCATGAGAACCATGAGTCAAAATAAACCTTACTTTTTTCTTCATAACATATTCTCTTATGGTGATATGTGCCTATATCTCCCTTAACCCTGAAATGTCCAACCATGACTGTAGAGATCAACTATAAATATACACAACTCAAGTACATACAAGTAGATTCTCCCCAATGGTCCCTGGTCCCTCCACAGATCATGGAATGGCTCGGGGCAGTGACAGTCAAATTGTGATAGAGGACAGCATTGTTAGCACCACCTGGGACCTCAGAAATGCAAACTCTTGGTCCTCACCCATACCTAATAAATCAAAAACTATGTGTGCCCTCCACCCCTGCTATCCGGGTTGGATAACCTCTTTGGAGAACTCTGACTCTCACCAGCAGTTTTAAAGAAAAGCCTGGGGGACAATGGCCATATGGAGAACAATCAATGGAACCAGCCTGCTGGATTTGAACCTCAGCTCTGTATCCATCTAGCCTGCAACCTATGAGTGCACAATTATTAATACATAGAAAGTATTAGCAACAGTTCCTAGAAACGTTGCACAAATATTCATAGCATTCCACTCCTTTTTGCCAAGTAATAAAAATATTCAATGACCACGTTCTTGATTTAGTTCTTAAAATTGAGGTTCACAGACTTGTCTCCTGTTGAATTGGAAACTTGGATCTACTTATCCAGAGTAGCTCAACAGTACCTACAAGCCACATGCAATCCTTGGTTTCCAATTACTGCTAACATTTAAAAATTAGCTAGGTATGGTGACTGCAATCTCAGCACTTGGGGAAGTAGAAGCAGGATCTTTAGGAGTTCAAGGTCACCTTCTGCTACTCAGTGAATTCAAGACCAGCCTGGGCTACATAAGAGCCTAT
>PVHP010034353.1:0-19103 GCA_004024765.1 Zapus hudsonius
CACCATGCCCAGCAGTATATTCATATTTTTATCTCAGAAAAATATAGAAAGGAAAGTTAACACTTGGCCAGTCGTCCCCCGACCCAGTCACCACCACTGTGGATGTGTGACATCCTTGTTCTCAGGCTCCAAACTCCCTCTTCCCTTCTGCTCCGCGCTGGAATCCAGAGTCTGATTTGGAAAATTTTCATGTCAACACATGCCATGTGCTTTGGCAGTTTGCTCAGTCTGAGAAACTTCAGGAGACATTTTTTCCTTCTGACTTGCTCATGTGTTTCTCTTAGATTCTTGGAAACGTTCTCTGCTACATGGGCACTACCTTACAGCTGCAGGTTACAGAAAATTCAACTCCAAGTCACATAAACAATGAAGAAAATCATTACTGAATGTAACCAGAAGTTCAGGAGACAGTCGGGCTTTGGCTCTGCATCTCTCTATGTCATGTCCTGAGATGGTCTCCTCTGTGTATTGGCTTTGACCTTGAAATGCTTCCTTCATGGAGGCAAAATGGCTATATCCATTCCCGTTTTCATCAAGAGATACTATTGACTAAAAGTTCACCCATAAGCAAGGAAACTTCTTTCCTAAGAACCTTCAGCATACTGTTGGTCACATGCCTATTTAAAAAAATATTTTTATTTATTCATTTATTTTCAAGCAAAGACAGAGAGATATAGAGAGAGAAAGAGAGAGAATGAATAGACACCCTAAGACCTCTAACTGTGGCAAATGAACTTCAGATTACTGGCCAGGAGAATGGAATCATCCTTGGGCCAGTCAGTCTCATATGAGGACTGAGGCACAGGGAGTAGCTTGGGATACAGGCCCAAATAAAACCGGATTATGTTAAGAGTCTGGTGGGGCCCAGGGAGATGGTTCAGTGAGTAAAGTGCTTGCTTCCAAGTGTGAGTACCTGTCTGTAATCCCAGCATACCTATGGTGAAATGGGATATGGAAACAGGAGAATGAATCTTCAGGAGCTCATAGGCCAGCCAGCCTTATGCACTCAGCAGTGAATAACAGGAGACCCTGGTTCAAACATGGTGAAAGGCAAGGACTGACATTCAAGGTTGTCCTCTAGCCTCCACATGCATATTGTGACACATGCACACTTGCACTAACACACACACATTCACATTATTCCCACATGTGCATGCATGTACACACACACACACAAATTAAAAGAATCTGAGGCAGAATAGATAATGAACAGACAGACATCAACCAAACATAGATACTTGGTCTTCATACACACATACATGTATAGATGAATATGATTCACATTGTTGGCCTTTTACTAGTTTTTAAATTTTAGTTATTTATTTACTTATTTCTAAGAAGAGAGAGAGAGAGAGAGAGAGAGAGAGAGAGAGAGAGAGAGAGAGAGAGAGAGAGAAGGGGCGCTCGGGCCTCCAGCCATTGCAAAAGAATTCCAGATGCATTGCCACTTTGTGCATCTGGCTTTATGTGAATATTGGGAAATTAAACCCAGGTCATTAGGCTTTGCAGGCAAACACCTCCACTGAGCCATCTCTCCAGCCCTCTTATTAGTTTTTATCAATAAAAGTATAAAAAGTAACTTATGAAAAAATACATTTTAAAAAATAAAATTTAAGCAGGGGGTGGTGGTGCATGCCTTTAGTCCCAGCACTCGGGAGGCAGAGGTAGGAGGATTGCTATGAGTTTGAGGCCAGGCTAAACTATATAGTGAATTCCAGGTCAGCCTAGGCTAGAGCGAGACCCTACCTTGAAAAAAACAAAAAAAAATTTTTTTAAATACAAAATACCGTCTATGGCCATACCACCCTGATCTCGTCTGTTAAATACAAAATACCTGACTGCAGCAACTTAAGGGAGGAAGGGATTCTTTTGGATCATGGTGTATGTTCATCACAGCAAGGAAGGTGTGTCAGAGCTCATGGTGGCAGGAGAATGTGGTGAAAGCACCTCACATCTTGGCAGGTGATCTGGAAGCAGAGAACTAGAGCAGAACCAAACTCAACCTTCAAAGACCTGCTCTATTGTGTCTGGTATGTGTCTGCCAGCTAGGCCTCACCTACCAAAGATTCCATCATTTTTGCAGTCAGCTTTCTAGTTGCTGCTCAGAAAGAACCCAAACAAAAGCGGCTTGTGGAGGAATGGGTTTATTTGGCTTACAGACTTGAGGGGAGACTCCATCCTGGCAGGGAAGACGATGGCATGAGCAGAGGGGTGGACATCACCTCTGCCACAGCACTGGAAATAGCAGCAGGAAGGTGAGCCAAATACTGGCAAGGGGAAGCTGGCTTATAACCCCATAAGCCCGCCCCCAACAACACAGCTCCAGTGAGGTTGTAAAATCCAAACTGCCATCAGCTGAGGATCGATCTATCAGAACACATTCATTTGTTTGTGGGGGACACCTGGATCAAACCATGACAATCATCTCAAACAGAATCTAGATGGGGACAAAGAGTTCAAAACAAGAGCCTGTGGAGGATATTTCAGATTTACCATGATGATGCATATTTTCATTTTGCAGTTTGGGAAATTTCTCTGTTGATATATTAATTCCTCAAAGTGAGGGTCATGCCAGCTTGCTCTCCCCTAGCTGTAGAACCAACTTATGCTCCTTTAGCAGGTATGAAAATGCTGGCTTCAGAACACTATTGGAAGCTGAGCTTAATGTCAGATTTTGGGATCTTTGGTAATTTGGTCATCAAAAACTGATACCTCTGAGTAGCTTTGATTCAAATGTCTCCACTTTGCAGAAGGTTGAGCCATTTTCATGGGCCAAGACGCTCTTTGTCCTTCCTCCTCCAGGCCTTCCTCCTTCGTCATGGCCTCTCTTTCTACTCTTGCTTTCATCTCTTGCTTTCTAATTTCTAGAAGTTCATTGTCTTTGGTCTGCAATAAAGCTGCTAATATTTTTATTCCATTTATGACTAGTCTTTTCACCTTGCTTATAGCTTTTTATGTATAATTTTGATGTTGTGAGAATTTGTTTTTGAAACGGATTCTCATGTAGCCAAAGATGACCTTGAACTTTTCTTTCTTTTTTTTTTTTTTTTTTTTTTGGTTTTTCGAGGTAGGGTCTTGCTCTAGTCCAGGCTGACCTGGAATTCACTATGGAGTCTCAGGCTGGCCTCAAACTCACAGTGATCCTCCTACCTCTGCCTCCCGAGTGCTGGGATTAAAACCACCATGCCCAGCTAACCTTGAACTTTTCTGATCTTCCTGTCCCTGCCTCCTGAGGAGTTGTGGTTGGATTATAGGCATACAATAACATTCTAGTTTTTTAATGTGATGCTAAGGATAGAAACAGCCTCCCCTACTCCCACCCCCGCCCCTATGGGCTTTGTGCATGATAAGTAATCACTCTACCAATTTAGCCAGATGCCCAGCCCCTGTTATGAGATTTTTGAATGTATTTTTATACATGTTTAACAGACATATAAAAAGATAAAACTTTAACATATTTATGTGGTGCCATAGAATGCTATTTATTTATTTATTTACTTATTTATTTGCAAGCACAGAGAGATAGAAGAAAGACAGAGAATGGGTGCACCAGGGCCTCCAGCTGCTGCAAATAGCCTTCTGTGGGTACTGGGGAATTGAACTTGGGTTGTTAGACTTTTCAAGCGAGCACCTTAACCACTGAGCAATCTCTCCAGCCCCCATTTAATGTTTTGATACATATGTATATTGTATAATGACTAAATCAAGTTAAAGATATCTATCTCCTCAGTCATCATTTCTGTGTGGTGAAAGCAATTCAAAATCTTCTACCTCTTTTGAAACATACAGCCCATCACTAATCTATAGAGATCCTATTGTGCAATGACACAACAGAACTAGTGACTCCTAAGTGTAATTTAATACCCCTTAGTCGGTCTTTCCACATTCCTCTTTCCCCACACTCTCCCTAGCCTCTGGCAACCACTATTCTAATCCCACTAGGGAATGTGAAGCTCTGTCCAAGACTATCACAGAGAGACGAGCCAGAACCAAAGAGAGACAGAACAGAGACATATCTAGGCTCTATAAGCTGTGGATTTTGGCAGTGAGGCTGTCCAAATCCAGATACCAGGAACGCTCTGCATGACTCCCTCTCACTTCGAGAGAATATGATATGCATGGTCATTCTCTAGTGAAATAAAAAGTGATATTTATCCACAGTAACAAAATGCCATGATCACTGCTGAGTAAAAATCTTTTGACAAGTACAAACAGACGTCTGTAGCACTGTCACGTTGCATTAGAGTTACTTGTTTACTTTTCTGTCTTTCCCAGGAGGCAGGAGTTCTTTAAGGGCAGAAGCTCTTTGTCTATTTTTGAATCCGTATACACTAAGCCCTCTCAGAATGTGCTCACTGTATGCTTGTTCTTTCTTATGTGAGCAATCAACTGATATAGTCCACTCTTTAGTACTTACCCCTATGAAGTGGGTACTATTATTTACCCTGTTGTAACTATTTGATGCAAAATACACAGCTCTCACTTCAAAGGGGAATAAGAGACAGTTTATTCTGGAGCCAAATATGAGTGACCATGGCCTGGGAACACAGATTCAGGCTACTCCAAATCCCATGTTCTAGCATATTAACAATTTCATGAAGGTTTTACAGTTACAGAACAAAAGAGTCATAAACCAAGGCACTTTTCAAATACGTTGGTGGGAAACACCAGGTAGGTAGGTTATAGCAAAGTGGGAAAATCTCTACTATCGGTTTCAGATATTATCTGATGACATTCTTAGCCTTTGGGTTGATGAAAGCTGATAGTCTGTTAGTGAATTTAAAAAAGATTTCACCTGATCACCTGATTGTCACAAGGATGTTAGGTCAGACTCAGAGGTGAGCAATAAATGGTTATTAAGATGCTAAAGGTAGCCAGGGTTATGCAGCTGCTATTTAGCTCTGATGCTGCAACATCCCATCTCTATAGGAGCTCAATCAGTCCACTCATCCTTGTTAGAACAGGAAGTTTAGTTCACATAACAATGAAGAAACTAAGGAACAGAGAGGTGAAGTCACTCATTCCAAGTCATGGAGTGTGTCAGCTATCAGTGACTTTAACAAATACTTGGGATAATTGCGATGGTTAATCTCTGGCTCTCACCTTGACTGAATTTAGAAACCTTATTGAAACAAATCTCTTGTCGTGTCTATTGGATTTTTTTCTAGATTAATGTGGGAAGATTCCCCCTAACTGTGGGCAGCACCATTCATTCCATGGGCTATGAGACCTGGGCTGAATACAAAGGAGAAAGGTTGTAGAGCACTAACACTCATCACCTTTCCACTTCCTCCCTGTTTATGTGATGCTCTGACACCTGTTTCCTGCTCCTCGCCATGATTTCCCCACCATCATGGACTTCTTCTAAAAACAATAAGCCAAAAATAAACCCTTTCCTTCTTCAAGCTACTTCTTGTCAGGTATTTTGTCCCAACAGTGGGAAAGTAACTTAAGTAATAATCAACTTACAAAGAAAAAAGTTTTATTTTGGCCATGTTTTTAGAAGCTCTTGTCTGTGATTGGTTGGGCCAGGAGACAGTACAGCCTCCAGACCTGAGAACAGGTGTGACAACAAAACTACTCAGGTCATGGCCAGGAAGCCAGAGTCCCACCAGCTCTACAAGGACACTCTCCCAATGTCCTAAAGTTCCCCCACTGATCCTACCTTCTGAAGGTGCTACCACCTTTCCTTTCCTTTGGGAAACATTTCAGATTAAAACCATAGCATGTAGATAATGAGTGACAGAGGCAAGATTCAAATTGCAGATAGTCTAACTCAGTCCCCGCAGTTTCTAACAGCTACACTATATTACTTTCCCTAGTGTGTTGAATAGAAAATAAATTCTATGTAAAACAAGTATGGTGCTTACACACTTTCCCTTCAGAAAAGCTACACAATTTACCCCATTGGATATGGGTTTTGTTTTTGTGATTACAGTTGATTGTCTAGGAAATACTTTGATGTTCTTATTTGGATAATCTCACTCCCATCCCACCCAGGGCAAGAGAAGAGAAACAAGAGAGATAGATTGCTTTAGATAAGGAAGGAATAGAAATTAGTCAAGTTGTAGCTGTCTGCTCAAGAGAACTGTCAATAACAGTTTGCAACCCACAATAAGCACATGTAAGATGTGTTCTTTTTCCAGGAAGGGGAAAGAGGAAAATGGTCTACAACCTGAAACTGGAATGGTCCTGAGAGATGGGAAGGACAGACACAGGAGCTGAAAGCAGCAGTTTGAAGCAGGCAGTAGCTATGAAGTAAGGCAAATAGCAAGTCACCTGCCAACCCACAACCACTCTTTCTCCTGTGGCCTGGAGCGAACCTGCCTCCCATTAGCTGAAGGACAAAGGGATTTCTAGGGGATGAGAACAGTTATTTTTCTTCTTTGATTGAACCTGGGTTTGCCAAGCTTCATCAGATGCTGATCTCTACCAACATGCTTATCTCTTCAGTACCATTGTAGATGGATTTCCTAACCTCAGTGCTATTGTCATGGCAGGGGGGTGGGGGTAGAAAATAGTCTATTGTTGGGGAAGAGAACTATCTTGTGTGTTATAGGATGTTGAGGGCATCTCTGGCCCACTAGATGCCAATAGTTCTATCACACAAATTCGCACTTGTGAAAATCGTAAAATGTCTTCAGGGCCTGGAATGATGATGGCTCAGCAGTTAAAGGCATCTGCTTGCAAAACCTGATGGCCTGGGCTTGATTCCCCAGTACCCACATGTTGTAGTTAGCTTCTTGTTGCTGGCAGAAAGTACCTCACCAAAAGAAGCTAGTGGGAGGAAAGTTCTTTATTTTGGCTTACAGACCCAGTGAGAAGCTCCATGATGTCAGGGAAAACGGTGGCATGAGCAGAGACTGGATATCATTTCCAGGCCAACATCAGGTGGACAACAGCAGCAGGAGAGTGTGCCAAATACTGGCAAGGGGATATAACACCCATAAAGCCCCCCTTCAATAATACACCTCCTCCAGTAAGGATAGAGTTCCCAAAATGCCATCAGCTGGGAACGTAGCATTCAGAACATATGAGTTTATAGGGGACATCTGATTGAAACCACCACACCACATAAAGCTAGATGCACAAAGTGGTGCATGCATCTGGAGTTTGTTTGCAGTCACAAGAGGCCCTGATGAGCACCCCCTCTCTTTCTCTCATAAATACATAAATAAATAAGCAAAAATTTTTAAAATGTCTTCCATCATTGCTGAGCATCCCCCGGGGGACAAAAAGTGCTCTCCTTTCCCCCATCGGGCTCCCCTGATGTAGATGCAGATCTTAATTCAGTGCACACTCATATCCTGTGTTCTTTCATCACAGTGTGCCTTGGGTTTTTTGTTTCTCTTTTTTCTTTTCCTCCCTGTGCTAGGGATCAGACCCAGGGCCTCGTGCATGCTAGGCAAGTGTTACCGCAACTACATCTACAACCTTTAAGATGAGCTCTTCTCAAACTCAGTGGGTCACAAACATTTTTTTCAAAAGCTATGGAAGTAGAAGGTGGACTTATTAGGAAAGAGGTCAGCGTGAGTGGGAGAGAGATAAGAGGATAATGGGGCTGAGTGAAGATGATCAAAGTACATTATATACATGTATAAAATTTTCAAAGAAAAAATAAAATGCTTCTCTTGGTGGTCTCCAGGTTCTGGTGGGTTTCCCATCTTCTTGGCAGGGCTGCCCAAGACCAGGGGAGAAAGCCCCTGATCCTACTTCACCCCTCTCACCTCCCTCATGGTGGGAGCTCTCTGTACTTTCTCCTGTTTCTTTCTCTTAATCTAATAAATCTAATAAAGTCTCTCTGAACCCTAAAAAATAAGTAAATAAAACATGCCCTTTTTTGTTTGTTTGTTTTTGATGTAGGGTCTCACTCTAGTCCAGGTGTGTTCGGTACTTCTCCAGATGTCAGTTACTGCCTGCACGGGTCCCTGGCCCCCTGCTAAATGGGCCTGTCTCTCTGGCCAGCAGGAGACCTGGCTCAATCGAGGAAAGGTGAGCGCGGCAGCTGGACAATCACATGCAGCCGGGAGAAGTGTCCAAGCAGATCTCAAAACTTTATTTTAGCATCCAACCTTATATACAATCTAGGGATGTGTTGCATTGCCTTATCTCTTACACAAAGGGGGCTCAGTAAACAGGAACACAGGTATGGAAACTCAGCCAGCAGGAGTAAAACCTATTAGCACTTGTAAACAGGATTTAGGGCCTTCAGCCATCCCCCCTGCCTCCTGGGGGGGCACAGGTGCGTTAGGAACAAAGGCGTGAGCTACCATGCTCTCATCCAGATGCATATTAAAACTTAGCTCTCAGATATGCAGCCAGGCTGGGTCCTACACAGGTGGACCTGGAACTTACTCTGTAGTTCCAGGCTGGTATCGAACTCACAGATCCTCCTCCCTCTGCCTCCCAAGTGCTTGGTTTAAAGGTGTGCATCACACGTGGCTAAAAGTGCCCTTTTCTAATATAAAAAAGCACTATATTGTGAAACTACTAAAACTCTTTCAAACAACTTCTAAACTTCTGGGGAGTGACAAAGAGTGATGCTACACAAAGTTCCCAGTTCTTTAAGAATGCCTACATGGTCTTTGCGCAATTACAATGCACATGGTTTTCTATAGTCTATACTTAACAATAGTAATAGTATTGTCATTAATAACATATACAAATAAGAATTAAGACATGCTGGAGAGATGGTTCCACAGTTAAGACACTTGCCTGCAAAGCCTAACAACCCAGGTTTGATTCTTCAGTGCCCAGGTAAAACCAGCTATATAGTAGCACATTCATCTGGAGTTTGTTTGCAGTGGCTGGAGGCTCTGGTACACCAATTCATATTCATTCCCTCTCTCAACATAACAAGGGTTTGACTATACAAGGTCTCTTTATGAGCAAAGGTCCATTGTATTAGTATGTGTTAGAGCTGAGTACCCAGGTTTACTACATGGGAGTGTCATGAACTATGTACCAGAGTCAGATCCATCCGGAAGGCTTAATGACCAGCCACATTCTCCACTATCTCTCTTGGAGACACTCAGATTGGATGTCATTCACACAACCAACACACTCTCAGGAAGAATTCAAACTAAACTAATGAAACCCTCTTATTGAAGAAAGCAATAAAAAAAAAAACAATAACTGGTAATCATGACAACTGGTATTGCTCCTATCAGCCATGGTTTTTTTGTGTGTGTGCTATTGCACAGATGAAAGTGATGTTTGATTCTCCCAGTAGCTTGTTGTAATCTGATCTATTCTCCCTGCTCTAAAAGCACATTTAAGTATGAAAAAATGATACTTTGTGTGTCCTGATTTATGATTCTAAAGGCTATCATCATCAAATCTAATTTTTTTTAATATATATTTATTGTCCATAATGTGTTACATTATTTAGTGGGCAAACCATGCGTTGTTATCCCGAATTCCCCAATTCCCCCCCTCCCCATCCCTGATCAGTTGTATATCCTCCTCTGTGGGCTGTCTGTATTTTGCATGTCCTGATTTATGATTCTAAAGGATATCATCATCAAATCTATTTTTTTTGTTCCTGACAAAAAAATGATTGGCATACAGTGAAAAAGAATCTCTGGTTTATTGGAAAAGGTTTGGGACCGTAACGCAGAAAGACTGGATTCATTTCCGGATTGCAATTCACTGACAATCGTTTAAGAAAGTGAGTCTCTTTCCTCACCTCTCAAATGCATAATAAGATAACCTGTTATCTCAGGCTTCTTGAGAGAATTAAAGGAGGTTGGAAGCAACGTTCTGTAAATTGCCAGACAAGTGTCAGTCATTGTCATTACCTCCCACTTCCTTACTTCCCTCCCACTCACCTTGCCTTACATAAGCCCTCCAGTCTATAGGACAGTCCCCTCAGAGCGTCTGGAAAAAGCACCTCAGTGGTGTGATACATGCATTACTTTCTTAAGGTTAACATCATTTCTCTAAATTGGGGTGATGATATAGTTTTCCAACTCAAATGTCAGGTCTGCTTAAGCCGCTGCTGAAGGGAAGAGATTTACCCCAGCTCAGATTTCCCACAGCTCCTGCTGAGTAAAAACCACAGTTAAGAGCCAGGACTGTGACACCAGCTCCTTTCTCAGCATTATAGGCCATGAGCCTGGGATCTGACATTAACCATTAGGAATGTCTTCAGCAGCAGCAGTCTGGAAAGGCAACTGCCAATGCCAATGCAGAGTGTTAAAACTGTTTTTTTTTTTTTTCCAGTAAAAGTCACGAAGGTAGGCAAATATGCTGAGTTGACTCATACTCCTCAATACCGAGTAATTATCTTGATGGTGACATTCATCCTGCTGGTGCTAAGCAGGTGACCTATGCTGTCAGCAGTGGGATCTGAAGCCATTGGAACAGTGTGTGTCATTATGTCATATATAGAGGGAAAATTGACTAAGGCTCCAAGATCCCAAGGGTTTTCATTAACAGGAAATTTTGATTCAATAGTAGTCATTAAATTACTAGAAATGGGTGAAGGTGGATGATAAGGGGAGAAAAGGCAGTAAGCACAGACACATATGCCCTGGGGATTTGAAACAGGCACTTGTGTAAATCAAGGCCAGATTTCTCAGGGACTAAAACAGACTCAGCCATAGAGAAAGCTGGGAGCTGCTGCCAGTCGTCCTAACCACATTATTCTCTTCTCAAGCAAACTCTACTTCCTTCTTGGACCACTACTTTCTAAGGGCTCACTGGTGACTCCACCCCCAGCTTTGCAGGAATGAGAAACCCCAGTCTTGGTAGGAACAGAGTAAGAAAGATCTCAGGGTAACTTTGCCTTGCTCTTTCTATCTCCAGGAACACTTCCCGCTCAGAGCTCAGAAGCTGTTCTCTGCTTAAAAGAATCCAAGCCGTCCCTCCAACCTGATCTCTTCCATCATGCCTTTATTGGCCTCTCCAGCACATGCAATTTATTTTTTTCAGTGCCGGGTATTGAATTTGGGGCCTTATTGCATGCTGAGTATGCACTGTTCACCAAGCTATATCTCCAGCCCTGTCAGGCCTCTTCATTAAGCTGTGTCTCCTTTTCCTTCCCCTTCTCTTCCTTCTCCTCCTTTTGCACCTTCATCTTAGGTAGAACAAGACAGTAGATACCCAGACATACTTTTATCTGCCTCATGTATACCAACTTTATCTTCTTAAATAAATTATAATTTTTGAAAATATTTATTTATTTGCCAGCAGAGAGGGATAGAAAGAAGAAAGACAGAAAGAATGGGTGTGTTTAGGGCTTGTAGCCATTGCAACCGATCTGCAGATGCATGGGTCACTTTATACTTTACATGGGTACTGGGGAATTGAATCCGGGTTGTTAGGCTTTGCAGGCAAGAGCCTTAACTGCTGAGCCATCTGTCCAGCCAAATTATAAATTCTGGAAGGATGGGAACAGGATCTTATACTTCTTAGACTTGCCTGCCTAATTTTATGATTTGTCAGCCTAGCTGAGAACTACGTAGCTTCTGCAATTGTCTCCAACCTCTTGACATTGGGATATGATGTTGTTGTCTATAAAGTTCATGTTCATGTTCAACAATTACACAAACATGTTACCAAAAAATGCAAAAATAATCTTATACTATTTTAAGTAAATTCATAATTTTGTGTTGAGTGGCATTCAGTGCACCACAGGTTGGTTAGAAATGCTTACAGATGTCTCTGTAACTAACCCGAGAGAATTTATAAAGCCTGTTTCTCAAGTGAATTGCATCAAACCAGTCTTATTGTTGGGCTTACACTTTTTTCCTAATTCTTTTTTTTTTTTTTTTGAGGTAGGCTGCCCTGAAATTAGTCTCTCAGGCTGACCTCAAACTCACTGCAGTCCTCCTACCTCTGCCTCCCTTTTCCTGATTCTTATATTCAGTGGATTGCCTGGAGATCAGATCCAAAACAGCCTTTCCCCAGTTTCTTCTCTCTCCTCTCTCTCTCTCTCTCTCTCTCTCTCTCTCTCTCTCTCTCTCTCTCTCTCTCTCTCTCTGTAGGGTCTCGCTCTAGCCCAGGCTGACCTGGAATTCACTATGTAGTCTCAGGCTGGCCTCAAACTCACAGAAATCCTCCTACCTCTGCCTCCGGAGAGCTGGAATTAAATGTGCCACCATGCCCAGCCCCTAGGTCCTTTTCTAGTGACCCTTATCTGTACCCCAGTTATTCTGGACTCATGCTAGTCCTCTTAAGAATCCAGATCCTTTCCCTGAACTTTACCCTCCAGCATGTAGTCCCTACTGCCCATTACCCAGAGCTACCCATTATGACCTCAGAACTGCCCAGACCTCCGCCCACCATAGTTCATCTCTCAATCTCCCTGGCTCTGGTCAGCCAGCCTGCTTCTCAGTCTGACTGTCACTGCCAAGACTTTCTGGGAACGTCTGTCTCATGTCTGTGTTTCTGGCAGGTCTCTGAGTCCTTTCCTTTCTGTCATCCACTTGAACCATCATTCTGTGATTTTAAAAATACTCCTCTCCATGGTAGGGACACAGTTGACAAATACAAGCGCAAGCATCCATATTCACAAGTGCATTCATCACTTGAGAAGATTTCCACTCTGTCCTAAATTTATACTCTCTTGTTTTTCTGCTCAGGCAGTTAGCATCATTTCTGTCTCCCAAAGTTATGTTTGGAATTTTCTTTAAATCAAAGTGGTCCTTAGAGATCATTCACCCAAACCATCATCCTATGTTATCCCTAGTCTCTACTTTACTACCCTACATTTATGCTTCTATTTAGAACTTAGTGGCATAGGATTTTTGCTAATGATGCCTTTAGCAAGGAATTCTCTTTGTTAGTAAATTGCCATGATGCTGGAAGTTTCTATAGAAAGTCTCAACTCAGTAATCAGTGACCATCAAAATGCATTTATCCATTGCTAAAAGGAGACAATTTCCTTTCTGCCCCAGAAAGAACACACACACACACACACACACACACACACACACACACACACACACACACAATGTGCTCATCTAGCTCTCTGTCTGGAACAATCAGAATACCTCCCAGCTGGAATGACAGCATCGTTTTGTTGATGCAGAAATAGGAGGGTGATAAAGCAAGTCTCAGCGGGCACAGCAGCAATGTGCTGCTTTTATGATTCATATTTCAGAAATGATGCCATGGGACCAAAAATGCAAAGCAGCACTTCTTTTGTGTCCTCTCTCTCTCTCTCTCTCTCTCTCTCTCTCTCTCTCTCTCTCTCTCTCTCTCTCTCTCTCTCACACACACACACACACATACTCATTAAGGATGTCACCTCAGCCATGCCTATTAAGCTCTGTAGGAAACAACATCATACCCCCATCCCTCAAAGTTGCAGTGACTACTTGGCTTTTCCTACAGCCATCACTTCACTGTGTTCTGTGTTGTCAGGAGCTAAGAAAACAGATTTTCCAATGTCATGATCTGACTATGTACCTTTGGAGATACTAAGGAAAATTGCAGTGAGACGCAATCACCAGCATTGCAGCGTGGTTAGCTCTACCTCTTGATGGATGTTGATGGGGTTGCTAGTCTCTGCAATAGACTGAATACCAGTCCCTCAAAGTGTATATATTAGAACTTAATCCTAGATGTAATGGTATTTGGAGTTTGATCTTTTGGGCGATTAGATCATAAGAACAATGTCCTCCTGTATAAGACTAGGGACCTTATGAAAAAGGTCCAAAGAGCCATGTGGTGGTTTAAATGTGAATGTCCCCCATAGCCTCGGGTATTTTTGAGTAAGCTTCCTACATAGTCCCCAGCAGGTGGAGACCTGCAGCATGGGGAGGGGGGAGATCAGGAATACAGCCCTACTGTATGTTCAGAGCCAGCTTGAGCTCTTGCTGTTCTTTTTCTCTCTGCTGTGGATATGTGGTGAAGTGAGCCAGTCTCTTCCACTATGATGAAGTGTCCCCTGGAAACTAAGCCTGAAATAAACTCTTTCCTCCCACAAGCTGCTTCTGGTCTGGGGGTTTGTCCCAGCAATGAGACAGTAACTGCAACAAGCTCCCTTGTCCTGTCATGTGAAGATGGTTGCCTCTAAGCCAGGAAGCAGGCCCTTACTAGATAACCAGTTCTACTGGTAACTTGGCCCTAGGTGTCTCAACCACCAGACCTGTAAAACATAAATTTCTCTTGATTATAATCCATCCAGTCTATGACATTTTGTTACAGCATCCTAAATGAACTAACACAGTCTCACTTCCCAAACCTAGTATCCCCAGAAAGAAAGTGGGTTTTTTGCTCTGCTTTGCTTGGGCAGAGAAGAATCTTCCCAGTATAAAACCCTCTGGAAACACTCTGGAGTTTCCAGCAGATTGCTTCTCATTTCTTTCCTGGACATCTCTTAGAATCAAGTGGGGGAAGTCTTGCTGGGTTAAAAAAGAACTTCTTTCTTCAGTAACCTATCTTATTAGTTATTCTTTTATTGTTTTTTATTTTCCCTTTGCATAATGTAGTGTGATCATGACTTCCTCCCATTCCTTTCTTTCCTTCTGTTCTTCCATAGCCATTTTATCAAACCCTTTCTTTTTTCCAATTGGTCTCTCTTCTATTTTCTATTTTGATGTCTTTCTTTCTTTCTTTCTTTCTTTCTTTCTTTCTTTCTTTCTTTCTTTCTTTCTTTCTTTCTTTCTTTCTTTCTTTCTTTCTTTCTTTCTTTCTTTCTTTCTTTCTTTCTTTCTTCCTTTCTTTTGGTCCTCCATATTCATGGCAATGTTGATGGGCCCAGGTCTGGCATAGATAAGGACAGCTGCTGTGAGACCGTGAATGTAATAGACACTTAATGTCCAGAAGACAGAGTTCCAAGACTCCTCCCCATCCTTTCTCTTACATTCTTTTTTTTAAAAAAACAACTTTTTATTGACAGCTTCCATAATTAAGACCATAAACCATTATGATTCCCTCCTCCCCTCCCCCTTATCTCTCCCCCCTCTCAATTAGTCAGTCTTGTTTCGGTGTCATCATCTTTTCCTGCCATGATGGCACTTACATTCTTTCTGACCCCTCTTCTGCAGTGTTCCCTGAGCTTTGGAGGGCGTGATAGAGATGCCTCAGTGCTGAACACTCCACTGCCACTCTTTCTTCTCAGCACATGGGTGAGTAGTCATTACCACCTGCAAAAAGAAGTTTCTCTGACCCAGAGTGAGAGCAGCACTACTCTACAGGCACATATGTAACTATTTAATGGGCAATCTGATGGGCATAACATATCCATTTATGGGCTAACGTTTTCTAGTACCCAAACCATAGGATGTGTCATTGGAAGGAAAATAAATAGGCTAGAAATAAAAACGGCTGGACTCCATTCCTCTGATCTCAGTCCAGGCTTTGACATCAGGATGTCACAAACCCACTGTCTTCAAAACTCAGGCCCTGGGGTTTGTTGGCTCTTTCATTTGTGAATACCCCAGAGCTGTATGAGTAAGCAGAGCTGGCTTCATTTGACATGCCCACATCTGGAGACTCTTTTCTTGGACCCTAATGAGTCAGTGAAAAGCCCCAAATGATCTGTGGATCCATTGCTGGTTTATACTTTCAGTTCATACAACAAACAAGAAGAAGGGCTAAGTTAGAGTTGCTGGAAACTGACAGTTCATGTTTATTTTGAAGCCACTGTTGGTAAATTGCACACCAAAGGAGAGGCTTACAGCAAATGAACAGATAGGAAAGCAGAATGAGGCAGCTTCTATAGTCTCGATTTCCATGACTAAAAATACTGCTCAATCAACAACGGCTGACCAGCAAAACAAGAAGGCTGGGTGACAGGCAGAATTCAGGGAGAGATTTCCTGCCCTGTTATGCATCAACCATCTCCCAGGTCAAACTAGGGTGTGTTGTGAAGGATCTGTGCAGATATAACTGCATTCTCAGTTCAGCTGGCCTGATCGGGAGGCTGGATGGGTTTGCATAGTCTAGGTTCTAGGAGCAACTCAACAAAAGGGAGATTCTCCAATGCTAGCTTTGAAGCTACAAAGGACCGGTGGCAAGAATCACAACCCTCTAGGAGCAGAGAGCCTACGAGGAAACAGAACCTCGGGGCACTAGCCAGGCATGGTGGTACATACCAGTAATCCTATCACTAAGGAGGCTGAGGCAGAAGGATCAGAAGTTCAAGGATAGCCTGAGATATAGCGAGACCCTGTCTCAAAAAATAAAAACAGAAAATAAAACACACAATGAACACAGCCTGGCTGAAACCTTCATTCAGCCTTTGAGAACATAGCAGAATCCTGCTCTTTCTGGTCTCCATGGTTTCTGTGGAAAACTGTGAGAAAATACATGGGTGTTACTGAAGGTGCAAAATTTGTGGTAATTTGTTACTCAGCATAGAACTAGAATACACATTTCATAAATGATTTGCTTTTTATTTTTTTCCAGTACTGGGGATTGAACTCAGGGCCTCAAGAATTTTATATCTTCAGCCCCTTTAAGGTATGTGTGTGTGTGTGCGCGCGCGTGTGCATGTGCGTGTGTGTGTGTGCACGCGTGTGCAGGCACATGAATGGAGGTCAGAAGACTTTCAGGTGTTGGTCCTCGCTTTCCACCTCGTCTGAGAGTCTGTCTCTGTCTCTCTCTGTCTCTGTCTCTCTCTGTCTCTGTCTCTCTCTCTTTCTTTCTCACTGTTGTCATTACTGCTGTATTCTCAAGACTAGCTAAAGAGCTTTCAGGAGATTCTCCTGTCTCTGCTTCCAATCTCACCCTCAGTGTGCTGAGATTATAAAAACCCATCACAGATTTGGGCTCGTGATATGGGGTCTGGAGACTAAACTTGGAGACTCAGGCTTAAGTGGCAAGTGCTTTATTCACTGAGCTTCCTCCTTGGCCCCTATAAGTGTTTTAAAAGCCTCTCATATCTAAGACTAAACTCAAACACTTTGGTCTTATCTAAGACCAAACCTCCTTCAAACAGAAGCCATCCAACTATTACGAACTAAATCTATGAAAAGCCCTTTGCTACTCAAAGTATGGGCCATGGACAATAGCATTCCCACAGCCTAGTAGCTTATTAGCAATGTTGCATCTCAGACTCCATCTGTATGCTCTGAATCAAAACCTTCATTTTAACAGATTTCTTAGTGACCCGTGTGCACACGAAGAAGTCAGGAGAACAGTTAGCATTGTGATTCAGAGCTGAAGATCTTGCTTCAGCAAACCTGCCTTCCCAACCTGGCTTACCAGTTTTAGCTGTGTGGCTTGAGCATGTTGCTGAACCTTACTGAACTTCCGTTATTCTATAAAGTGGAGCAAACAACCATACTGACTCAATAGGATAGTGTGTAAAATGGTACAGCTCAGCTTTTATAAAATTTAAAAGACGTTTATTTGAGCATGTGTATGGGGGTACGGGGGTCTCTTTTGCCATTGCTAGATGCTTGTGACACTTTTTGTGAGTGACTTGATAATTAAACCTGGACTGGCAGGCTTTATAAGCAAGCACCTTTAACTGTTGAGCCACCTTCCTAGTCCCTGGCTTAGTTTTTAAGCCTATCTTTAAAAAATATTTTTATCTATTTACAAGAGGAGAGAGAGAGAGAGAGAGAGAATGCCAAGGCCTTTTGCCACTGCAAATGAACTCCAGATGCAAGTGCCATTTTGTGCAGCTGGCTTCATGTGGGTACTGGGGACTCAAACCTGAGCTGTCAGGCATTGCAAATAAGTGCCTTTAACCACTGAGCCATCTCTCCAGTCCTTGAAGTCTACCTCTAACCTAGCATGCTGTATTAGTTACTTTCTCATTGCTGAGACAAAATACTCAACAAAAATCAGTTGAAGGGGCAGGAAGGATTTGTTTTAGCTTTTTATTTCAGGCTACAGTTCATGATGGCAGGGCAGGGGTGGCATCAGCTGATCACATTCAGGGAGAAGCAGAGAGCAATGAATGCACTGCTCAGCCAGCTCTCTCTTTTCATTATAGTTCAGGACCCCAGGCCATGCAATGGTGCTGCCCATAGTTAAAGTGGGTCTTCCAACCTTAATTAACCAATAAGATAATCTCTCACCGATGTACACAGAGGCTGATCTAATCTACACAAGTCCTCGAAGATGATTCTAGATCCTATCAAGCTGACCATCAACATAAGCCATCACACGTGCAGTGAGGTGTGAATACGTGTTGGTTACTATCGGCTTGAGCACAAACATCTGGGTAAATTGAACATGAAGGGAACAGATGAGCCACATCCATTGGGAACATGCAGGATGGCTGAGGTCAGCATCTTCATCTGGTGACATATGTTGTCATGAATTCCTCATAGACCGCAGAAGCTTGTGAGGTTTTCTACCCCAGAAAGCCTCCCCTAACACCAAGCTGGTCCAGCCACACGCTCCCCTCACAAGCATGTTTTATAACCACCTGTGTCCCCTGCTCCGCTCCCTCTTCTCTCTGTCAGCATTAATCCCACTGGGCTCAACCTCACTTAGCTAATGAGATCTGGCCAGAGACTACAGAACATGGCTGTTAGAACTGGGAGCCAAAGGGATGTGTCCCTAAACTTCGATGACAGCTCACCCCACAGAGGAGTGGAAATGACATGCTGAAGGGCAAACAGGCCCTGTGGCTTCTTTAATAGAAATCTGGGATTCATTTTTGTTTATGCTGGAGAGAATAATGACAGTTTACTTTCACCAAGCATTAAGGACAGATGCACAAACCCATCATTTCAAATGACCAATAAATATGTAAGAGCCGGGAGTCCAGTCATTTGTGATGGGGTCTGGAGGCCTGGCTGGCTCCCCCTCCTGGCTTCTCTGTTCTTGGCAATGCTTTGCTGGCTTTATACCTTCCCAGCCTGAGCAAGAACAATCTCTATGGTTCAATATAAATAATGAGGACAATGCTGATAAGGACAGCAGCACTCATCTGTGGAGTGCTCTAAGCCAAGTGCTGCTCATACATTATTTACATGCATCATTTTGATAGACATGGAAATAGAGACCTCAGAGAGGTTAAGTGGCTGGCCCAAGTTTACACAGCAAGCACAAGAAATAGCCTTGAGTTCTTTCACTCCTGAGTCTCCTGCATTCCCTCTATTTTCTCTCTATACTGCAGCTGCTTCTATCACTGCCTGTCGCCCACGGAGGGCAGTGATCACACAAATACACACACACACACACACACA
>PVHP010034354.1:0-19092 GCA_004024765.1 Zapus hudsonius
AGAAACAGAGCCAGGAACACCCTCTTCTGTGCAGTGACTTGGAATGATCCCAGATTCTTCCCACTGATGGTGACACTGTGTTAACCTGAGACAGACAGGGCATCTGCTGGTGGCTGGAGGCATGAACTCCCTAGGAGAGGAACCTACCCTCAATGACAGCCCAGACTAGCCCTGGAGTGGCAGGTTAGGGTCTCTGAGGAGAAAGGGATCTCATAGTGGCAGTCAGGAAGCCCCATGAGGGGCCAAGGGCCCAGCCTTCAGCAAAGCAGATCCAGTAGTCACAGGCCAGCTCCCAGCAGCTCTCCCAGAGCCCCTGAAGTGCCAGGATATAGAGACGCACACTCCGCACTGGGCCTCCTCGCCAGGGCACTCACTGGCTTGGCCACAGCCTGTGCCAGAATCTGCCCTCAGGAGACGTGGGAAGGCTGCTGGATGGCTTTGGACGGCTAGAAGACTATTGCTTAGCCCAGAGCTGCACTTTGGGAGGGGCTAACACCACCATTGTCTGAGGTGGCCTGTCACTCACCAGTGGCTGTACAAAGCAGTGGGGGCAAGGTTTAATCCTGACTTTAGTCAGCATCTGGTTCAGAGGCCAGATGTCCTAAAACTGTTTAAAAACCTGGGAGCCTCCTGGCCTCACCACTAGCTGACTGCTTCACCTCCCTCGGCGCTTGTGCCACCTCTCTTGGCTTTCTCTCCAGGGGTCAAGAGTTTGAAAGCGAAACAATCACAAAGCAGTGTCTTCTCACCTCCCTCCTGCTGGCAGCAAGTGGGGAGCCACTCCAAGGCATGCCCTGGAGTTAAACCATCCCGAGAGAATTGGGCTTTCCCCCCTAATGGAACCTGAATCATCCCGGGAGACCAGCCACCTCAATGCATGCTCCTAGAGCAAACACAATCAAGGGTGTTGGGGATTTCCTGGCAGGAGACAAATGGCTGTCATGCTAAACCAGAGAGGGTGGCAAAGCACTGCTCAGATCCCAGTTCCAGGGCAGGTTCAGGCTGGTTCCCAGGCTCCCGGACTGCGCAGCACACACTCAGTCATGACCTGGGCCAACTGGTGTCTAGCTAGCTTAGAGACTGGGACTGGGGAAAGGGACCTTCAACTTTCATAAACACAGCCCTGCTCTGAACTGAGCACATGGCCCTCAGCCTGTCTGTGCCATTAAGTGAAGATGCTGATACGGACACCAGGAATCTCTGGCTCCCTTGGCGGTGGGGACACCCACCCGTCTGTCAGCACCCCACTGGCTTTGGAGTGTCCCTGACACATGTGTGTCCCATAGTCCTCACCCAAGGTTCCCTGGTATGGCCAGTGTCCAAGGATGGAGGTGTCGGGTTACCAGCCACACTTCTAACCAGAAGCTCCATCTGCGCAAGGGAGCAGAGCTGCCCTTAAAAACTGTGCCTGACCCTTAGCACTGCCCGCCTGGCAATCGCAGATCCCGAGTGATGCCACGGAAAAGAGGGAGGGAGCTCAGCCTGCATCCATCCACTCCAGGTACTGAACCACATGCATTCACATCTCCCAGGGCCTTTCCTGTCCGACTGCAGGCAGCAGCTGGTGAGTGGGTGGGCTTGGAGATACATCTTACCAATTTTTCATGCCTACCCTCTAAACATGACCCTGCTCCCGAGCTTTTATTCTTCTGACAACTTCATGCAAGAAAACATGCAGAACCTCTGATAGCGTGAAATCAGGAACAAAGGCCCAAGGACAAAGGGGGTGAGTGGCTGTGGCTGGCCGAATTTCAGCCACACACAGATGTCTATAGGAATGTCTGAAATTGCTAAAATAAAATAAAATAAAATGGCCTTAAAAACAATGTCTTCTGCAATTTGGAGGACTTGGGCCGAAAAAAGCAACATGCTATCTGTGACAGATTCGGGCAGAACCAGATCAATGTCACTGGGTTCGGTGACATGCGTGTCCACTGCACGGGGCTCTCAGGCCCACTGAGACATGTGCCTAGCACTGTGTGCTCGTCTTCCCACACACTTTTTGCTGTGCAGCACTGCAGTTTGCTGACACCTGATCCTCGCTCTCCAAGACTTCAGAACACAGCGATGACTGACAACAGAACTGGTGGAAGCTCGGAAGAACCAGGACTGGACAAAGCTACATTCGGCTGTTGAGGGACATGATTGCAGAATAAGGAGAGCAAAGCCGGAGTGGAGCTCAGTCCTTGGACTGCCTCCTCTTGGGAATGGGCTAGAGGCTTGGAGATGAGCAGCTAGGCAAGGTGCTGCAGGGCACTGGCAAGGTGGGGCAGAGGGGCTTGTGCCCAGGGAGCTTGTCAGGTCTGTCACTTCACACCATTCACTCGGAGGCCTGTCAGCATCCCTGCTCAATCACAGATCAGGTGGCTGTGTCCTGTCCTGCCCAAGCTCTAATCGATTCGTGCCACCTATTGCTGAGGACCGTGTGCAGGTGCCCCACATGGCTCATCTGGGAACAGAGGCCCCTCCCTGAAACTTGGGAGCCCCCTGCCCTTCCCAGCTCCCAATGCTTGGCAGGTGCCCGTGAGTCTCTCACCACAGCTCTTAGCAGAGTTGCCCCATCTCAGAACCGAAGCCATTTCCAGGAGCTGCAGCCAGCAGGGGCATTGCTTTCTGTCCACTCAGCCTCTGCCCTCACTGTGGGGCATTTCTGGGTGTGATGTGGTAAACCTGCACTGGGTTTGGGGAACAGGAGCTGGTGTTTGGCAGGAAACTGCTGATGTCCAGGAAACCTAACCTGCTCAGCCAGCACCTTGATGTGAGCGCATGAGCCTAGATGGCTCTTCACGAGAACAGCTTGACAGGTTACACAGAAAATCTGTCACGGTCCATCTTTCTTCTTCCCTTCCTTCGTTTAATTAGATTCTAGCCATGAAAATGTACAAAAGTGAATGGTTCCACATAGAGAAGCTCCACAGCAGAGCTAGCAAGAGGGAACAAGAAGGGAACACCAGCACCCAGATGGAAGTTAGGGCGGTGCTGGAAGGCACTGCATAAGCTGCCAGGGGAAGCTGGTCAACGACAACAGAGATCACTGGCAAGAAACACAGTCTGCTGCCATGAGGAGGCTGACCACACTTCCTACTGGGAGAGAACAGCGAACCAAGAAAGGAGCACTTGTGCAATGGAGGAGCCAAAGCCTGGGGGAGGCAATCAACAGCTTTTAAATTTGGCCAAATAATCCACTCAGTGAGGGGGAGCTCTTAACTGGAACTGGGGACTTAGGGCAATATACTAGTACTGGGAGCCAGACTCTTGGGCCCCCAAGGAGAGACGCACTATGCGAGCGATTGACAGAGAGGCTACTAAAAATAGAATCTAGCTAATTCAGAAATGTGTATCTCTGTTAACCTATACTGACCTCATTCTCTGATGGAGATTCTGTTTGTATCTTTCAGAAGGCAGCGAGAGAGCTGTGGCTCATCCAACCCTACCAACAAGCCGCAGGCCGATAGCTGGCATCCGGGCAAGAGATGAGCCACCCCAGACATACTGTGGAGGAGCCATATGGAACCCCACAGAGAATGGTGGGATGAACAAGTGACCCATAGCCACAGCTAATCAGTAAACACAGGATAAGCCAGTGAGACAGACACCAATGATTTTCGACACAACCTAAAGCAGAAGTACAGAGACCCCTAAGTTCTCAACAATAAAGCAGCCTTAATACTCATCCACCACGACTCAGGGAACTGAGCGAAAGAGGGGGCAGAAAGATTGTGAGAGCCTTGGTGGGGGAGAATGTCCAGAGACATGGCCCCCCTCAGTAACAACATACTAGGGCCGGCGGAACCGGGCTGTCTCCTAGGCTATCCATGGTCCCCTGCCCCAAGGACTGACCCAGACTGCCCACAGAGGAGGATATCCAGCTGACTGGGGACAGGGAAGAGGGACATTGGGGATCTGGGGATAACAACTCATTGTTTGCCCATTAAATAATGTAACTCATTATGGACAATAAAAAATAATGAAAAAAAAGAAGGGGTCACAGCAAATGGCTTCCTCAGGCAGAGGTTCAACTAGCAAAGGAACTGGGAGGGCTTCCCGCAAGCAGCTCCCAGAGGGCTCCCCCCAGGCTCCCCTCGAAAGAAGTTAATGAGAAATCATTACTGCTAAGTTCTCATTTTTGAATGCTTCCAAAATGTAAACTTGATTCAAAGGATAGCATTATTTATGCTAAAAAACAGTTTACCCAGAATGCTTAACATTAATATGAATTTGTGTTCTACTATGTGGTACACTATTAAATCAGCAGAAGGTTTTGCTTTGGAAGGCAGTATTAACCAAAAAGTTCCCTTCACTGTTGCCACTAGAGCGACTGGAGGTTGTGGTCCCTCCCACAGGCCAGGCTGCCCAGATCCCACTCAGAATCAAGGGCTCAGGATCCCAGAGCACTCCTAGTGGAGGAAGGTCTAGGCTTAAATTCAGGTACTACAAGAAGTGGGAACCAGGACTTCAAATGTTAAATTCTAACAGACAGCACAGTCCTTTGATAGCCAGCTGAGTTTAGGCACACAAATTAAGTGGTATTTAACTGTTCCTTGACATTAATTCAAGGAGTACAAAATGAGAAGAATTGTTAAATCACTCAATTGACAACGCTGAGATAGAAATCAGTAGCTTTAAAGTTTGTATTTGTCATGGGTAACTGGGAGAGGGGTCTATGGAGCATGCTTACAAAATAGTATCCCAACAAGTCCTCTGGCCATCCTCCTTTGTGGTAGACACACACTATGCCCCAAAGCCAGAAGTCTGAGCGTCTAAAAGATGCCCATCTTGACTGCTAAACCATACCAATGCTTGTGTGTGGCAGAGATCAAGGTTCTAGACCCACAGGACCCATTGCACCCTCACAGAGGTAAGAGACCCCCACTAGACTGGGAAGCATCATGCCGTAATAGGTCTAATTGTGTTTGATAAAAACTTCTAATGGACACAAAAAGTCTTGAATTTACTCTGGCCAATGTTCTGGCCTTTTTCTAGCATGGAGAGATAAATGGACAGATAGATGAGAGAACACACACACAGCTTCTGAGAAGCAAAAGCACTGCCTGCCCAGACCTCTCATGCTGCTACTGCCCCTCCTAGGTCAAGGAAGGGGGTCATAAGACCCAGGAAGCTGAGCTGGTGGACACCTTGACCAAACAGGTGAATGGCTGTGGTACTATAGCTCTACTCACCAGTGTTTGAGCCAGTGGTGGGCTGCAGAGCCTCAGGCAGAATAGGCCAGGCCTGTGGACTCTCAGGACAAGGTGGAAATCACCAGAGCTACCCAGTGAGCACAGCAAGTAAAACACACCAAGACTCTGACCCAAATGCTCTCAGCTGGCCAGGGCTGGAGGACAAGTCAGCAGATTATCCCACTCAGAGCAGGAAACAGACCATGGGCTGCAGGACTGTGGGTGGCTGAGTGGGGTCTGAGGTGTAGGCTGACTCTGAGCAAAACTAGGGACAGTGTCTGGCATGAAGCAGATGCCTGGGCTTTGGGGATGTAGGGTCTCTCTGACACAGAAGAACAGGGCCGGCCACCTGCTGATTCCCTCCCCCCGCAAGTCCCTATCCTTCACCCCTCTACTTCCTTACTTTCCAAAAGAACTCAGGTTGGAGAGACCCACCCTACCTCTTTGGAGACCAGGAGAAGCACCCACCTACCTGATGTCACCATGCATAGTGGGCTGGGCAAAAGGGCCCAGTGCTGTGTGGGGAGCTTTCTGTCACCACCTGTGGAGGCCCATCTTTCTCCTCACTGGACACTGTCAACTGCTCATCCAGAACAGCAGTGGGCCACAAAGACGCTTTCATCGCCTTTTCGAAGGCAGCCAGGCAAGGGGTGGGCATGGTGCTAATAAAGCCTGAACAGCACCTGTTTGACTTTCCCAGGAGAAAGGTATGGGCCTTCAGACTTACATGCCTCAGGCTGTCTGACACCACCCCCGTGGCCATGTGCTGTCTCCGTGTCTTGGCTGGCCATGTGGACTCCTTCTAGACATTCTCAGGCCCAAAAGATAGAAGGATGGAGTGAAGCTGAGAACAGGTTCCCACCAGTTTTCAGAAGCGGCCAGGTGCTCCAGTGGGACAGAAGAGCAGGAGAGCCAGGCCTTGTTTATTCTTTTTCCATGAATAGGGAATTGTGTGTGTGTGGATCATGTATGCACAGATGTGTGCATGTGTAGACGCCAGAGGAAAACAACAAGTGTCCTCTACTGTTCTTCCACGAGTCTCTTGCTAAACCTGGAGCTGCTGGTTCTTAGGTTGGACTGGAGCTCCAGCAAGTTTCCTGTCCTCATTCCCCCACAGGACTGGAGTTATGGGAGTGTGTGGCCATGCCTGGTTTTTTCTCTCTCTTTTTTTATGGGGGTGCTACAGATCAAACACAGCAAATGATCTTACCTGCAAAGCCATCCCCTAATCTTAAAAAATATTTTATTTGTAAGCAGAGAGAGAGAGAGAGAGAGAGAGAGAGAGAGAGAGAGAGAGAGAGAGAGAGAGAGAGATAACACGAATGAGGGAGGGAATGGGCATGCCAGGGCCTTTTGCCACTACAAACTCCAGATGCATGCGCCACTTTATATCAGGCTTTACATGGGTACTGAGAAATTAAACCCAGGCCATCATGCTTTGTAAGCAAGCACCTTTAACCACTGAGCTATCTCTCCAGACCCCTGAATAGCAATTTTTTTATACATGTGCACGTGCAAACACACGTATGTGGGGGGGGGCACCAGAAACTCTAGCTGTCATTGCAAACAAACACCAGATGCTTATGACACTTTTTGCATCTGGCTTTAAGTGGTGCTAGGAGTTGAATCTGGGTTGACAGGCTTTGCAAAAAAGAGCCTTTAACCACTAAGATATCTCCCTAGACCTGAAAAATAAATTTTGACATCAGCCTACAAGCTAGCAACCAAGTTAATTAAAATATGTAAACTTCTTACAAAAAAATCCTCTGAATACAATGTAAATAAATGTGTAAGTTACTCAAAGTTACTGTCATGATTCAGCATAGCACAGCTGCCACAAGCCCTAGGCAGAAACAGTCTAAAAAGAAGTCCCCTGTGGAAGCCATAAGTCATTTAAAAGTAAGTTCAGGACCTTACAGCCCAAGTTTGATTCCCCAATACCCACATAAAGCCAGATGCATAAAGTGGTACATATGTCTGGAGTATGTTTATAGGGGCCCACTAATTCTTTCTCTTTCTCATAGATAGACAAAAATATTTAATTAAAAAGACTGTCAATGATTCTAATGAAGAATTCTGCTATTGTCACAATCCCCACCGTGAGCACACAACCTCTTGTCGCCTGAGTGCGAAGTCAGCCACAGGCACAGGTGGAGTGGAAAGAAAGCCTAGGTGGTCCTGGGGTGCCTGCTGTGGTGCAAAGGGACAAGGGACTGCCGTGGTGAGCTGCTGGTGGGAGAGGGGGAGACTAACTTGGGTGTGCGGAGCACTAGGGAAACAGAGAGCCGAGGTGCAGATCCGTCTGCCCACACTCCTGACTTGGAGTTTGATACTGAAGACTGCTAACCAAAGCACATGAAGCAGGCGGCGCACACATATAAATCCACTACCTGAGATCACGGTCCTGCCAGAGGTTTGCAGAGCATTTTGGGGGTCCACAGGAGCTGGGTGGACGGCTTCTCTACCCTGCTCTGATAAAGCTGTGCCCACCTCACACAAGACTCAGGTTAGGATGCCCACTGCTCTCTATACAACGCAGGCAAAACCCCACATCAGAGCCGGTTGCTGTGGGCTGGTCAGGCTGAGGTTGGGTCACCGCGGAGAGGAGGCACTAGGTCTCGGAAGCACACTTGGTCCCTGCAGATTCAGAGCTGTGAGCGCACACATGGGGGCATGCTGGGCACCACTACAGACACTCCTGCCCACTGAGCCCCCAGAGACCTGCTGGGAGACATGCAGGCCCAGGCTTCTTCTGTTGGCACATGGACTGAGCACAGAAGGGCATGGCAGAAGGTTAGTTCAAGAGCTTCAGGTCCAGCAAGCCCCAGGCCTAGAACAAGAGGAATGATCAAGTGGGCATCACCTTCCTGCTGACTCACCAGGCAGCTGAGCTGGCTTGCTCCTGCCATGGTCCTCCTCACACTGAGCTGTACACTAAAGTGCTCTCTCTTCCAAGCTGGAACTTCTCCTGTGCTGCTCTGAAAGTTGCACCCAGAGCCTCTCTTGCAGCCCCTGCTTGTAACACACACAGCTGGCTCCAAAGCAAGTACCTTATCACCTGGCAACTGGACTTTGAAAATGGCTGCCAGCCTCCAAAAACATACCCATCACCACCACTACTGGGGAGGTGGCATGGCCGGGCCATGCCGAGACAGGCGCGTCTGGCACTGCAGTCACTCGACGTCACCACGGCCAGCTGAGCACCCCAGCTGCCAGTTGCCACGCAAGGCATGAAACATACCCTCCAAACAATCCCAGCAGCAGGGCTGAGCTGGAGGCTGTATTATTCATTAGAGTAATGGTGTGTGGTCTGTTAGACGGCACAATAATCGTGTTTAATTTGTGTATGTTTTAATTACAGCTTTGTGTCAAATTTGATCATAGTACCATCTTTTCAGTTCTGCTCTGTAAGCATGTTTGCATTCATTTGCATCTGAAGCATAAGAAGCTGCTCTTCCTGGGGGCAGAGCCTCCACACAAGGCCTCTTTCACAGGCCACCATCCAATCCCTATAACCGCCCTCCTGCAAGAGACAAGGCCAGGAGCGCCCGCCCTCCCTGAGAGAGGAACAATGACTGCCTCATCATTTCAGTAACTGAGGCTGGGCTCAGCTCATTGGCCTCTCACCACTTTGGAGATGGATTTAATTAACCTCTGATGAATTTTGCCAGTCAGTGTGATGGCAGGAGACCCCAAAGGGGAGGACTATCAAATGGGCCCTATTTCCCTGGTCTGCCAGGATGCTGGGAGGACTGCCCTGTGGTGCTCTTCTGAGTGAGGACACTGAGACCTAAGGGGGCAAAGCAAAGCCTGCACTTCTACCAGACACAGAAGACAACCTCCACTTTTGCTCTTAGGAGGACTACCAATGTCTACCTGTTGAAGAAATACTAAATGACTAAGCTGGGTAGTACCCGGAGCACATGCCTCCAGCAGCTACAAGACTGCCCTTCCAGGATATTCCTTTAGGCAGAGTGTCCTGTCTTGGAGCAGCACATCTTCCCTTCCGGAGACCTTCATTTTGTTCTGCTCCCACACCACTCCCATTTCACTCTGAGTTTGGTGATCTGAAAGCCACTTGGTTTGGGGGAGAAGCATGACTGCCTAAGCTGAGGGCACAGAGGAGCACACTGGGGCTGACATGGGCATGGCCTCCCTCTCACTTCTAAGGATTGGTCTGCAGGTCTGGGCATGGCAGTATCCTGGGGTAGAAGCTGTCCTTTCTGGAAGGGTAGGTGTAGAGAGGTGAGGAAAGGAAAGGGCTGACACCCCAACTGGCATGTCTGTGAAATGGGGCATCAGCCCAAGGTCAGCTGAAGCCAACATGACTGGCCCTCCAGTGAGCTTGGCTTAGTTGGGGCTGCATGAGTCCTGTGGGCCCTTGGGTAGGGTGAAGGTTCTGTCTTCCTTCTGCAAACAGCCTGTTTAGTACGCAGGACAGTGGGTCTTGGAGACAAGGTGGGACGGGCTTCTAGGAAGGGACAGTAGGGCTGTGTGCCAAAAGTTCTCGCGCTCAGCTGACAATAGTGATGCCACAGGGAAATAGTCTTTAATTCCAGGCCTACAGCCTTCACTTCAATAAATGGGCCTAAAACCTCACACTGAAAAAATGTATTCCATATTTTTTAGGTTTGCTTTACTTACATAATAAAGTGTGTACAAAGTATAAAGATAATTTTTACTTGTCAGATGAACTGTAGCTACACACAGGCTTTAAAGAACCACAAAACCCCTCCAAGAATGAATGCATAGATCTAAGATATATCTGTTTATTTATTGACCAAATAATCCGGTTTAAAAACTATTGATTTTCCTCCCATTTCTCTGCAAGTGCCAGATTAATGGCAAGGACGAGCAGCGCAAGGTTTCCGAAGTGGGAGGACACACCAGAATGAACGCTGGCCTGAAGCACCTCTGTCAGCAGGCAGCATGCAGACGAAGCGCAGTCCTCCAGCTCTGACTCATCTACCGTTGCAAGTGGTCTAAGGACAGTTAGTGCCACGCTCCCAGGAAGCCTCCTTTCCCCATGGCTGGGAAGACCTCTCCTCTTTCCCCACAGCTGGACACACCTGCCCATCCTTTCTGTGGGAACTCACACGGCAGACAACAGTGCTACCAGGTATCCTGTGTGGGATGGGGCCACATCTGGGGTGGAGCAAAGGGCAGGTGGGCGTCTGTCTACTGGAGATCTCACAACATATACACCCCAGGGTTGTGGTTCCTAAGTGAATGAGGGTGTGATGAGGAAGCCCAAGGCCAGTCTTACAGGACAGGAAGTCCATAAACATAATTTGTGTTAAACCCTGTCCAAACGTGCCACATGTTCTCACCCAGCCACACGCCTCTGAAATGTGAGCAAAGACAGAGTGGGAGTCTGGCTCCTTAGCTGCCGAGGGTGCTCGATGTGTCAGGGCCGGGGTGGGGTGGGCAGTGTAGCTCCACCTGCCACCACCATGTGCTTGGGCAAGATTCCAGACAATGTCCAGGTGAGTGGGGCCAGCAGCAGGCTGTCTTCCGAGATGCTTCACTTAGGAGTCAGAGTGCAAGCATGCTCCTGGGTGCTGCTTCCCCATGTGCTCAGGAAACCTCTAGCCTACAGAGAGCCCTGGGGGTGCTTTGGTCAGATATAACCATCCTGCCAGCAGGTGATATGCAGTTAGGGGCCACAGGCTACTCAGACTCACCCACCATGAGGTCTCCCAGCTTAGTCAGTGCCCTAGACAGATCTGCAGCTCAACAGACCAGGAGGCAAACCATGCCCACACAGGTGCTTATGGGTTCTGAGAACCCTTGCTTCCCACAGGGGTAGCTGACACTCACAAGTGACTAACCTACCTGTGTGCCCAGAGGAGGCCCCACATGGCCTGTCCTCAGACTAAATCGGGATTCCCCTGGTGCTTTCTTAGTCCCCATGGCCTTATTCACCAGTCCTGGCCACCTTCCTGTTCATGTTCTGACTCCCAGTAAATGAGAGGAACCTGGAGTGTGTCTCGCCTACTCACAATGCCCTCGTGCCTGCTCCTGCCCACCCATATTGGTTTTGAGCTATTACTAACTCCTGCCCCCAACACCCCTGCATCCAGCTTAGTGAGGCAGCCAGCATAGAGCCATCTGAAAGCCTCCTTAGGGGACATGCAAATGCAGAGAGCTTAAACTTCTACGACAATTAACACCGATCCTTTGCTGTCCAACTTTATACAAACATCACAGGAGGGAAAGAACAGGCAGGATGCTAACAGAGTACATCCATTCACCCATATGGTCTCCCAAAGAAACACACCCTGAAGAACAGATTCAGAGAGTATCAGATGACAAGCCTGACCCTCCCAGACTGGCTGCCCTTCGTCATGACACTGTTCTCCCCAGGGGAAAAGCCAACGAAGAGGCTCCTCTGACCATGTTCTAACCACAGGCTGCTCTGGGCTGACCTCTGGCCTTCTAAGAGCTCTCTACCTTCCCACTGGCCACTCTGCTCTAAGGAGAGGCCTTTGAGCAGATCAGGGAGGCTTTAAGCAGTAAGTCAGGGCCCTGCTAGGAGCGCCAGCTCTGAGAAAGGTGGCTGCCCAGCCCCTAGCAGGGACATCTGAATGGAGGGTTCTGCCCTCCTGCTGTGTCCTGTAGCAACTGATCTGGAGAGGCAGGCCCAGCTCCCACTCTCTTGAGGTTCCTGGCATCAGACAGATGGGTGGAAGAGGGACTCCAGCAGGAGGGATGCAGGGTCTCATGCTCCCATGGAATCCACCTGCTTGAAAGCTACATGTGGTCCATTGTACTCCCTCCTCCACACATGGTTAGGACACATCATTCCCAGGAGCCACTGAGAATCCAGAGCCATCAGGAAGACCCCTCGCCTGAGCCCATCCAGGAGGTCCCCTACACTGTAAATGTCCATACATGCCCTGTGGGCTTTGCCTATTGGGGTGCCCTCAGCTTAATTAAATACAGAAGAAAAGGATTTCAATAGAGTATCAGTCATTTCTGTCAACCAAAGGACAACCCCAAACCTGCTTGACTCTGTCTTTAAGATATCATTTTCTACTGAGGATAGAAGACTGATGTGTGGCCGTATTGGAACCAAGACTACCAATAGGAAGACAGTACTTGAGGTAACTGTGACCTCCATGTTGTTCTCACTGTAGCCTTGCACATAGGTTACCTGGTGCTGCTGCACATACCTCCAGTTTTGCTGCTGAGGGAATGTGGCAATCCAGTCACACAAGAACCAAGGAATACCAACCAGGAGAAGTAAACATCAGATAGGTGTCCCAGCATGGAAGGCCAAGCATGGGTCTCACAAAGCCACAGGACTCACTCTCCTCAGCATCACACCCTCGCCACACAGCTTCCTTCCAACTTTAGCAGCCATATCACCAGCCCCAGGGCCACTCTGAGGGCCCCAGGGTCCTGGTGCCCAGCCTTGAGCTCGCATAGGAGCCAGCCCAGCCTCTGAGTTCCCAGAATCTGCGAGGGTGTTAAGTCAAATGGAGGAAGTAGTATGCAGACAAGTCAAACCTTAAATGGGCTTTTCCACATTCTGTATGTGTGATGAAGACAGAACAGAGAAAGTCTCATTGGAAAATAGCTCAGAGACAGACAAGCTCCAACTTCGTAGGTGTGGGAATGGCAGTACAAGGTGGTTTCTCTTAGCTGTTTTCCGAGAGGGCCACCAAGCCTGTGGGACACATGACTGTGCTCCCAAGGCCAGTGGTACCTGACCAGCTGGCTAGCCGTGCAGCTCACACGGACTCCAGGCCCTCTTTCCAACACACCGGTGCCTCCCCAGTCCCTGAAAATGATGGCACTGGCCTGCAGCAGATGCCCTTTCTCTGCTTCAAAGAAGCCCAGAGCCTGGGCTTACCACGATGACAGACCTAGAACCCAGAGCCCAGGCTGAGGAGCAAGCCTGTGCCTACCTCGACGACAGACTTGGAGTCCAGGCGGAAGTTGAAATCACCAAAGACGAAGTAGGAGACTCTGTCAAATCTCTGGTCGATGATCCTGGAAGAGAAGGAGACAGGCTGGCTTATGGATGATGCTGACCAGCCCGGTCGGGCCTAGGGCAGCCACACCTCCCCTCTGGCTCCTCAAATGCCTACTTACAACCACTTCCTCTACAGACACTGTGGTGTCCTAAAAGCCACAGAAAAGCACATGGCCACCAAAGAGTCACAGTGATGCTGAAATCAAGCTGGGAGGGTGAGAGGATCTAGTCGGGGCCAGACAGAGATGCAGGAGAGAGAAAGGCATGCGGGAGAAACAAGAAGGAAATGGTGGGGCCGGGCACAAGTAATTATCCTGAGAAACTGGGAGGTCTGAAGCCTGCATCTAGGACCCCTATGGCCGCAGCCTGGCGCTGCCTTGGCTGCCTATAGTTGCCCCTCCTGACATAGTGGTTCAACATGATCCCACTTGGATGTTTCCAGTCACAAAGCAATGGTGAATGCTGCAATACATGCTATTTGGTGTTGCCTTGCTGGAGGAAGACTTTCCCCCACATCCTCCCCATCAATCACAATAACTTTATGAGGATTTTTTCCCACTGAGAGATATCTATGCGAAAATGATACAAAGCAGCTCCCGTTCAGAAGAACCTGACTCTCCCAATCAGAACACAACAAACTCTCCAACTTCGAAAAGAAGGTAAGTGTCCCTTACTCCTGGTTTGCAAGTGAAATGAGAACCATGCTAAGAAGACACCAGTTAGCCATTTGCTCAGAGCAGAGGAAAAAAAGTGACCAGCTTCCAGATTTCACTAGCCACTCCAGCTTCCTTCATACCACCTACTGTGACAAAGACCAGGCAGGAATAAACTTGAATATTAGCCAGGCAGACTTTCTCAGTCAGACTGACTTGGAAGCTTCTAGTGGCTAGCAGGAAGCCCCGTGAGACACCCTTGCTGCCCTGTGACTGCTGCTCTATATAGGTCTGTGCTGCTGTTAGCACCAAGGAGCATCAACAGAGGACCAGGGCCACCTCAAGGGTACCTGGACCTGGGGGAGGTGGCAAGGGAGGGTGGCGGCTGTGCATGTATTTATGAACTAGGCCATTACAACTCAGTTCATTAGCTAGAGAAGTAAACGGACAAATGAGCAGCCATTTCCTGCTTGCAGTCTTTATTCACTTGATGTCAAATTAATTTGCATGGAGCTTCTGCAGGGCATCCACCCACCAGGTTGGCAGAGTAAGGTCTCTGTGAGGAAGCTGGTGCCCTGGTGAAGAAGGCGGAGAGCGCCTGTCCACAAGGGGTTGTCCCTTCAGGGGCTGGAAAGCTTGGCTCACTAATCCTGGTTCTGGGAAGAAGAGTCCTCTCCACTGGAACTCTTTCAGCCTTTATTAAAATTTTCATCTTCCCTTTTGTTTTTTAAATTTAATTTTATTTACTTGTGCACTGTGTGGTACATGTTTGTATGAGTGTGGGTGCATGTGATTAGGTCAGAGGACAACTTCTGGTTGGGTCCTCACCTGTCCATCTCATTTGAGGCAGTGTTTCTTGCTGTGGATTCTCACCGCTGTTCTCTGCTGTGCTCACTACACGAACTCCTGTCTCTGCCCCCCATCTTGCTGCCTGTCAGTGTACCAGGGTTATAGAAGCCCACCATGGCTTTCGGCTTTTTACATGGGTAGAGGATCACACTTGGATACTCTAGCTTGAGCAGCAAATGCTCCATCCACTGAGCGCCTCCCTGCCCCTCTCCCCCAGACCTGCTTACAAAGCCTGTTGCTGACCCTTCCCTCTGCTCATCCTCCACAGGGGCTGCCTCAGAGCACAGCTCCTGCGGCATGAGGCCTATTCTTTTCTGTAGGTTTGTTATGTTTTGTTTTTCTCTCTATTCCTGTATCGACTTTTTATAGGGAAGCCTTGTTAACAAATCTTTTAAAAATTGTGTTACCTTTTTTCATAAAAGATTTAACAAATAACATTTGTTATATCTTCTGGTAAATTCCATAAAAAGTCCTGCCTAATTTTTAATTGGAATTGTTTACAATTTAAACTTTAAAGAGAAGGTCTATATCGTAACAGCCTGTTCCTAGCAATACAGATTGCCAACCATTTCAACTACCTTTTAAAAAACTCCTTTTTCCTATTGAGGGCACACTGCTTAGGAGTAAAGCCATCTCACAGCAGACAGCTATGGGCTGGCGCCCCAGGGTGCCAGGGTTCAGCATTGCCCTCCTTTCCCACGAGCATCATGGTCTTCCAACTCAGAGGACTGGGGTCAAGTCCCAGCACTGGATGCCCCTTACTTTCATGAGGTGCCCAGGCCTTTCCAGCCAAGAAGGGCATCCTTCAGAACCAACCCTCGACTCCAGCAGTGCTGCCCATCATCACTGAACCATCCTTTGATCCTGTTACATTCTTTTAAAAATGAAAACAAGTGTCCATTTGAAACTCAATACCAAAATAGGCAAAAGCAAAATTTAAAAAGAAACAACAGCAAAGGCAAAACCAGAAACTAACAACAATAAACAAACAAAATGATACCCCAGGGTGCTATCCACATCACAATGCTGAAAGATTTAATTGGTGAGAACATGTCTGCTTTGAGCAGGGGACAGGCAGGGCTGTGATGTGGGTGCCAAGTTCCCTTGAGTTCTGAGAAGGCAGAAGAATCAATCCTCAGACAGTGTGTGGAAACTTGGAGCTCGCCCGCCATGCTCCTGTGAGCACAGCAGACTAGGCCTACAGCCCAGTTCGCCTCTGTCCGGCTCAGCACCCTCCTTCTCTACCTGTTTTCAACATGTCACTCCCACTTGTGGACATCCTAGATGAAAGCGTTCCTGATTGTGTCTCCTCTTGGTGTGTGTGTGGGGGGGGAGGCACAGACACTTGGGGCAGGTAGCACTGGGTCCAGGTGTGGCTGATACCCACATACCTGGCTGAGGGCCTCCCATGGCCTGGCTATTGTGGACTCTCTAAAGATGTCCCCAACTTTTTCTTCCCAGGCTACTGCCCCCTTCCCTGCAAGAGCTCCTCCCATGTAGCTGGACAGAGGTAATGAATGATGACTGTGCTGGGCAGGTAGGTAGCCAGCAGGTACTCCACAGCAGGGCATTGCCACACAGACCTGACAGGAGCAGAGACAACTGTGTCCCTCAGCTGTTTCTGCACAGCAAGTGATGGAGGGTCCAGAGGAATGCAGGAATGGGAGGGTAGCCCCAGGGCCTGGGTCAGTACTGCCTGTGCCTATAGCACTGGGCCATCTGAGAATGTTTCTTCTTAGCTCTTCTTATCTTTCTCTTTCTCCCAATTCTTAGTTTTTTAGAGAAAAACAAAGCCAATGCAAACCTCCAGCTTTTGTTTGCCACAGGGATGGCTGGAAGGATGAATGTTATCATATTCCTGGGTAGGAAAACTTTATGTGTTCAGACAGATACTGTTTTATCTTGTAATCTGTCAATATCTCCCATGATAAAGAAAAAGCAGAGCATTCATCACCCTTAGAAAAAAATCCAGTGTTAAAAACAGTAAAGATTTCCGGACGAAAGTTCATTTTATTTTACTTTCTTTCATTTGAAGACAGAGGAACTTCCTTCTCATCCTCCTGACTGTAGGAATTGCAGACATACACCATCATGCTCTGCCCTGGACTTCTTTCCATAGTGTGTTGCATTTAATGTGAGAGGTTTAAACTTCAAGCATGGCTGCACAAATGACATACACTTCAGAAGCAGTGTTCTGCACATGTATTTGTCATATACATACATCACAGACACAGTCAATTTGATAGCACATGTCCTTCCCTACTCAGAGAGAAGGTCTTGAAGGACCTTTGGGTAAAGTAGGGACAAGGGAAATATGTGGTAATCCATTCTACCTCCTGAGTCCGGTACACTGGGACCAAGCCATCAGTATGAAGGGTCCCACCTCTCTTCTAGTGTGGTGTAGAAACCACCCCTGTTCTGTACTGGGAAGAGCAATCCTGGGGTTGTGCTGAGGCCCCTTGGGAGGCCACCAGCGTCCCCAGGTCAGAGAGGCGTGAAGTAAGTGAGAGCTGAGCTCAGTCCAAGAATACCACAGAGCGAATGAGCTCACAGATGCCAAAGCAAGTGTATGGACAAGCAGACCCACAGGCTGGTGTGGGGCCATGCCGCCATGCCGCCTTCCTGCTTATCAGCTTCTCAGTGATGCCGCCACGTTCTAGAACCACACAGACATGGCGCTTGGAAAGCAGGAGCACAGAAGCAAACACGGCTTGGCTAATTAAATGACAGAATCCACTTTGAGGTAAATTCTTCCTTAAAAAGCTAATTTTAGATTTAATCTAAGTTCACTAGTTTAGCAAGCTGCTGTGTGCTTAGAACAAGAGTGCTGTATTTGGGGCCATTCTGAACATGGGGAGGTGCTGATGGCACATCTGGATTCCTGTAAGACGCTCATTACGAACCTAAACTCCATCATGCTTCCCTGCCCTGCTCCTTCTGATATAATAGCCTGAGCCAATTAATAACAGCGCCCATCTCTGAAGGTCGCACAGAAGCAGCAAGATGAAGGGGCTGTCATGGCCGAGGCAATCGCCTGAGTGCCAGGCCGGCAGCCCTCATAGCACTCACTTTTAATTTCAACATAGTGCTATTTGGGTCGGGAAAAAAGAGGTGTTCTAAAATTAATTACCTTGTCAGTAGCTATTATGATTAAAAAGTAGGTCCACATCAATATCACGTGCCTCATTCAGAAACAGAATTACAAGAAGAGCCATAAAAATCAATTTTTTAGGCCTGGAAATAGTGTCTCCTGTTTGACAGGTGATTCCAGGATGTGACAGCCCTGTGGGGGAGGGGGGAGGTGCTCCTTGTCCCTGCCTGAGGACATCTCCTCCCATGATGCAATGGGCTCCAGCCTTCCAAGAAGAGGTGAGAAGCTGATGCCAGCTGCAGTCATTTCAATACCACTGGAGCCTTGAGGGTCCTCAGGACCCCTGTGGTCAGCGTGAACTGCAGAGAGTATCTGGAAGCCAACCCACAGCCAAGGAGCCGCGAGGGACAACATACTTGCACAGAGCTGATTTCCTCTTTCATCCTAAGGAGCTGAAGAGGTCTGGAAAGCACTGGCTATGCCTTGATCAGGCCTGTCTCCTGCAGTGCTTCCAATAAGCTGGAAGTTGGCTTTTCTTTCTCCCCCAATCCCCACCCCCTTTAAAAAAATTTTTTTAACCAGTGGCTGGGATGCTAAAACTTTCTTTACTGGACTTTTACTTAGCTATGTTGTCTGCATACACTTAGAAAGCAACTAAAGTTGGTTTGTTTCAAAGCTATGGGGGAGGCCACATTCTCTGGTCAAATAATTTTAAGTAGCAAAAACACTGACAATAAAAATGATTAAAACTCCATTGTACAAATGGAGCATCATTCAGCAGTAAAGAAAAATGAGATTATGGAATTTGCAGGGAAATGGATGTGTCTGGAAAGGATCATACTAAGTGAAGTAACTCAGGCCCAGAAAGCCAAATGCCATATGCTCTCCCTCATATAATGGCAGTCAGTAACCAGAGATTGTTACTAAGAAAACTTCAGTGCCGAGGATGGGATAACTTCCAGTGAGTTGCTGCCAGGGAGGTTGCTGAGCCCCCCAAAACATAACAGGCCATTTCCAAGGCTCTTGGTTGCCCACCAGAATGAGACGCTAAGACCCTCTTGCTGAAGACCACATATGCTTGGACTGCAGGTCACTGAGAAATCTACCTGGAACTGAGCAGGAAACCTTCTCCCTGTTAGCCAGCTGACAGAAAGCTGGAAAAAGCTATGGCTGCATGCAGCCCTATGGGAGAGAGAAGTCACCAACCATGGTGAACAGCAGTGGACCTTGCAAGCCTTAAGACTGGCCAGCCAGGCCAAACGTGCCAACTGGGGCAATGGTGACACGTCTATTGTGGGGGAAACCAACTGCTATCTAATTGGACTGGAGGCCCACTCC
>PVHP010034355.1:0-18989 GCA_004024765.1 Zapus hudsonius
CAGTGTTCTTAATCACATTAAAATGCAGGAAGTTGAGGTCTAGACAATCAGTAGAGAGTTAAGCTTAGAATGACTCCTAAGCATAATTAAAGGATGTTTTCAGCTGCCATTGCTACACTTATTTGTTTTTATTACTTGCATTCATAGCACAATATTGGCTTTAAAATCAAGGGTGTGTATATACCTCAGAAAACATTCAATAAGGGGCAGAAACCCGTGGCATCTCACCTCATCAGTTTTTATAGGCATGTGTTGTACAAATGCAAGCCAAACTAAAATAAGGAGAATCATGAAAACTTAAACAAGTAGCCTATTAGTTTTCTTTCATCCATACAATTTAAAAGTGTTTAATATTTGATAGGTCAATGATAAAATTTTAATATAGTATATTGCATTTCGTTATGAATATATCTAAAGGAAATACAAAGTGAGCTCCCGAAGATAAACTTTTATTGGGCACATGAAATAGAACATAAAATTTGATGGCAATTACCATTTAATCTATTCCTGTTTGGAAACATATTGAACGAGAAACTCATAACTCAGTTAATTGTTATGAATTATTAATTACTCATTTGAAAAGCAATGAGCAGAACTACACTTGTTGAAAAACTTTCTTTCTCTGTGGCTTTAACCTTTGTGTCATTGGTTTTATGAGAACAAAAAGGAAAGAATGACAGCAAGATTCTATTCACCGGAAACTAGAAAGTGACAAGACAGAGAACATCTCAATGACTATATAAAGGTTAATTGAGATTGAAATGAAAGAGGTACTGCTGGCCCCACCTTAGCATGCTGAAGGATGATTCTCTGGGGGGCAGACCATCAGGCATCTGGATTTTACTAAACTCCCCAATGGGTTCTATTATGCAGCCAGAATGATGATGGATTCTCAGAAAGTGATAATCCAGCCTTGCATCGACTCGTGATAGGCTGAAGTCCAACTGAGAGGTTTAGTTGGCCTCCAAGCTGCTACCCAGTTAGAGATGGAGCTCCGAGGGCACTAAGTGAATGCCACTACATTGTAGATCATGAAATGCTCTATGAAGATGTTTTCCCTGGAGAGTAAATGATTGCTAATTCAAACATGCTAAAACCAAGAATATGTTTGGATTAAAGATACCTGATTTAAATAGCTCTTTATTTCTCAAAAAAAAAATCAATGGTACATGTTTCTCATCCAGGATATAAAAACAAACCATCAGCAAGTGGAAGCTTTTTATTAACTAAATCCAGGGATTTATTATTTCGTGTTGGCAGCATAACTGCTTTATAATTGATTTTTTGAAGAGAACTGAAAACTTAAGCCACCTAATTTCCTTTATCTTGACACACATGATTACCATTGCTCTGAAATATATCTTACCATGTTCCCAGTTACCATTTTTAAAAATCAACTTCCTGGTTACATACTTATCTTGATGAAATATTTCTATTCCAGAGGGAAAGCAAGTGTGTATTAAAAAATACGATTCCATTACCCTTGATAGCTTTATACACAAATTTCTACTTATGCTAATTGTTTTTGCATAATTAATGGAATTATAAAAAGGCATTGATGCCTATTATTTTAAATTTCAGAATAAAGAAGCATACTATGGATCATAACAGAATTTTAAAGATAATGAAATAAAACATAGTGTCTGTGGCTAAATTCTTACAAAATCAAATACCAGTCTATTCTATTATTGTTGTACACTTGAATATTTTGTGTTGAAAAAGTAAACCCTCATTTGACCTTGACTTGCTTATGTAAATGAAGATAAGAATTGAACCTATCTTACTTGCAGTGAGAGTTAAATAATACAACATATTAAAATGCCTGACCCAGTTTCTGCCCTACAGTCAAAGGATGCATGGGAAAAAATCAAGCTAAAAGTAACCATATCTGCCATCAGTTTCACCAGCAGTGGTTTGTCTTGACAAATATAAGGAAGTGATCAAGTTATAAACAAATGACAATAAAAGAAAGATATAGTAGTCATGGCTTACTTCTGAAGGCAGGAGTCTAAAAAATGTACAGGATATAATAGCTCTCATGCCCTTTTGTAGTTATTTTCAATTGTAATTGTTGCCTATAAATGTTGCTTAAAACAAGTATCTTTCAGTTTTTCGGTAGGAAAACAAACCCTTTTTGTAAATTTTTATCCACTGAAATTTACCCTAAATTGAGCAGCAATTTTTCATCAATTTTAGTATCATCCTAAATCCCCAAAATTACCTGGTAATACTAAAATGACTGCCTGCCTGACAGGTCTTGAATTATAATGATCCCTACACATAAAAAAACTGGACCAGATTCTCCAGTGGGACATAAACCAGCTCTCAGAGGTGATCTTGGGACAGACACAATCCTTTGAGCTACCATCAGACCTGTTGGATACCTGACTATTTTCAGCTTACCTATTGACACCCTTCAGGATTTGTATGTCAGAAATGCTTTCAGTTCCCTCATTTTTTTTTTTTCAGAACTCCTCGGGAGACTTTCTTCAGGTTTATTTGGCTATTCTTGGCAAGTTCATGCTATGTACTATTTTTTCAGCTCAAAGCTAAAATTTCAGCAACAAGACTGATGAACAATACAACAAAGTAGTAATTCCATACCAATTCAATGACAAAATAAATTAACAAATAGCTAAGTTAGGATTTTTTTTCTTACACTGGATGGATATTCTGATCAAGCCTCTCACTTTGAAGAGAACAAGGTTATTTCTGTAGAACTTTTTCTTTTAAGAGAATAACAATTTGTCCACATGTCATGCTGTCCTTGAAGAGAAGCTAAATTTTCATAGTGAACCAGAAGACATTAGTGATGGAGTGTAAGTTAACACATTACCTGCAACACTAACAATGTCACAAAATGTAAACATGAGCCAGAAGCATCACCTTTCAAGAGCAAGAGTGACAGTGTGCTTGTCACCAGAAGCATACCTGCACAGGTTCCACCATCAGACATCCTCTATCGGGGTTGGCATCTGAAATATGCTTTCCCTTGAAACATTACATTGGCATATTATTTTTTGTGTTAACATGAATGTACAAGGCATTTAAAATGAATGTCATCAAGGGACAGAGAAATGGCAGAAGAGTTACACTCTGAAGGAACAAGGTAGGAAGAGAGACGTTTCATTGAAGGATGTTTTGACCATTTGAACTGTGAGCCACCATAGGTCCTAGGCAGGAAGGAAAGCAAGCCTAACACAGTCTCTGCCCTCCAAGAGATTATGAAGATTAAGGAGACTGGAGTAAAGTTCATGAAGTCACAGAATGAAGCAGAAGTTCCCTGGCCCTAGTAGACGGGACCCTCTGATTGGCTCTGGTTGGATAAGGAGTCTGGGATTATTCTAGGACTGTCCATGCAACAGTTTCCTCACACAGTAGCTGCAATCCTCCCCTTATGAATCATGTATCATGATGCAAAATCATGTGATCATTGTATCATAAGAACTTACTTCTCTAAAAAGATAATTACACCTCATATAATTGCTAAGGAATTACATTAAATACTTATATAATACTGAGAATAATTCCCGAGATGTAAAAAGCTCTGGAAATGAACATTATTATTGGCATTAATTGCTCTGCTATAAGAAAATGGCAGTAGATAACCGTGATGAAGAGTGATGAAGGATTTTAAATTTTCGAGGAGTTGTTAAGGCTGGAAATATAGATCGCAATCATAAGTGTTGGTTCTTAAGCAGGATTGGTAAAGACAGTTAATCATGAGTGCCCAGCAGAGGAATATAGGAAGTCACTTTTGGACACAGCACTTGCTACGGATTCCTTAAAGAACAAGTATCATGAGAAGAAAGACTCAGTTCACTTCCTTCTTGCTAGCAGAGCAGGTCTGCTCTTCTGACCCCAGGAAGGTAGCTAAGTTCAACAGAGTTCCTGAGCACTGACCAACACTCAGGATTCCTAAATCCTTCCCTCTGGGTCCTCAGAGTGAGAGGATGGAGCTTCCCTCTCTGCGGTTCACATACATGATAGCAATTTCAAGTCTGCAAAGAGTGGTCCACAACGCCTCTGCACAATAAAAGAATCCTCTCATGCCCAGTGTTAGATTTCTTGATTTCTCTTTAACCAAGAAAATAAGGCACTCTGGTCCTAGTTCCAAATTTAACATCAGTCCCTTTAGAGCGTGGATTTTTGTCTAAAACTTCATCCAGAAACTGACACTCCAAAAGGACACTGCAAACACATTTTCTTTCAAAAGAAGACAGGAGTTCACTGGGGATCTTTTCTGTCCCTCAGCAGGTTCCTAGTTTCTGGCTACAGAATATCATACCCACTGAAGAGTGTGTTTGAAAACATCACTGGAGATCATGACCAAAGGCCCCCTGGGGAGGATTCTGTCTGACATCAGTTCGGGTTTTTTTCCTCCAATGTATTTAAGATTTTCCTGCTGACTACATCTTTCTTTTGAAACCGCCGTGACTCTAACAAATAGCAAGGATGAATACCATGCAGAAAAATAGGACAGACTCTTACAAAAAAAATGTACCCACATTCTAAACAATTTATAAAATAAATTATATTAAAATTACATTACTAAACATATATCCTACGCCCTCTGATTGCTTGAACATGCTGTACGTGTTTCATTTATTCCTCAAATAACCCTGCATGGAACTCCTAGGAGATAGATAAGGAAACTGAGGCCCATTTGTCCAAACAAGGAGGTGATAGGAGTGCTATGAAACTCAAATCATAGATCTGACTCTTTGCCCAATATGCTACGCAAAGTCAATGAGACAGTTCCAGCATGAACCCACTTTAAGTAGAACCATTCTTTAGTGCTGAAAGTAGCAGACCATACAATGTTCTGATTCTAACCCTCAGCCCAGCTCCAGGATTCGTTTCTTTCAGTGAGGTGGAGACAAATCTGTGTTCATTAAACAGTGCCCATGGATATAAACAGCACCACATAACAGAGAAAGGGCCCTCAGGATAAATGTAAGCAACAAGTTCAACAGTTACCACCTCTCTATCACTCACTATCATTTCACCTTCTACTAACAAGATGAAGTGTTTTCCGGCCCTATGTGTGCAATGGATTTATTTCTCTGGATCAACGACTAGTGCACACATACACGCTTGGAACAAGAAAGTTATACTCAGATTTCCAGCCCACAGGGGACAATGCTCAGGTGTGATGTGTATTTTCGGATGTCCAATAATGCATCACACTGTAAAGAGGCAGCCAGTGCACTCACAGAAGCCTAGGTGTCCACCAAGGACAGCAATTCTGGCCTCACATGAAAGCCTCATGCACCTTTTATGACCAATTCCTCAATCCCATCAAACACTGAAGAAAATCAACATCAAGCTGTGGTCCAATTAGCAGACCTTGTGTCACATGAGAAGTCAATACCCAGGAAAGCAATAGCACTAGTTCTGTGTAACTAGTCACAGATCCAGATGTTAGAAAAAAACAAAAAGTAGAAGCCGTCTTCTCCCACCATCGTGGCAGACGGTTTGGATCTTATTTATTCTTTTAGCATCTCTATACAGAAGATACTGCTCTTCACATTTTACACATGAGAAAGCTAAGGCTGAGAGAAGTGGAACAGACTGTCTACATCCATGAGATCTCAAGAAACAGGAACAAGGTTCAGACTTAGTTCTATTCCTGGCACACACCAACTCTAGCCGTCCCTTACGTGCAGAGCACCACGACATGCAAACTCAGTAGCCAAGTTTATAGCAGAGATAAGGCCAGAGGTCAGGTGGAATGAGGAAGACCAGTGTTCATCAGACAGTCAGGTGATGATTTTTAAAAGCAATACGATTTTCTTATTCGCAGCATTGCCCTAGAGCCTAGGGCGGGGCTGCTTGGGACCATGCACCTGAATACTGGGGGCTGCAAATGGGAAGAATCCCCATCTCTTCTACACAGAAGGATGGTTCTTTTATCCACAGCTGAGATAGTGTGCATGAAAAGCAATAAATGCCTGATTCACTTTGGGCCCCCTCTTCTCAGACAGGCAAGACAACAAAGTGACTCCATGAGGCAGCTCTGTGGTGAGATGGAAATGAGCTGTTGTTGCATCCCAGCGGTCTCTGCACTGAGGTGACAGCACCGGGTAGCCTGACAGTGACGATATGTGAAAGATCCTTTATTGTGGTAGCAGCCTTCACAATGCAATGCCAGTATTATATGGTCAGCTCCCTCAGTTGCCCTGGAGACAAGGAAAGCCATGGATTCTCTTCACCATCAAATCATTAGCTTCTGCTGGCAGACACACTGTCTCCCCTTCATGTTCTGCACCTGTCGCCTCTTCTAGAAGCTTGTTTGAGGAGAAATAGAGAAGGCTAGAGATGCCTGCTGCAGGTGCTGAAGAAAGAAAATTGGTAAATATGGAATGGTCTCGGTGAGGTTTGGAAAGATGCACCCATGTTGAGAAGAACAGAAATATTCCTCAGACCACAGTATAGTGACTCATAATGGAAGGCATGCTATTCTATTTTAAAAATTGAATAACAGGCTGAGGAGGTAGCTCAGTGGGTAAAATACCTTCCACTCGGGTATGAAGACCTGACTTCAGATCCCCAGCACCTATGTAAAATGCCAGGCATGATGGGCATGTGTCTTTAATCTCGGCCCTGGAATGATACAGAAGTGAGGGTTCCTAGGTCTTGCTGGCTGAATAGTCTAGCCAAATCAGTGATCCGGCTTTAGTACAAACCTCCATCTCCAAATGAAAGTTGGAAAGCAGCTGAGGAGAACACCCAGTGTCTACCTCTGGCCTCTGCCCCACGTGCACATACACATGCCAAAGCTGAAAATCATCTTTATATATAGGGATGGCTAATTAAAGAACAATGCTATGAAATGGGGCCGTGGTAGGTACCTTGGAGCCATGTGCAAAGGAACCATGGAAGAAGTAGATCTCAGAGTGACCCACAGGAATTCCTGACACCTCCAGGCCTGGATAAACCTTGGCTGTGGGCTGCCTGACTTAACCAAAGGACAGTCCCTTGACTATCACAGTGATGTCTAGATTGCTGCTGTGATGCTTTGGGAGGGAGAATGGAAGTTGGGCACAAAGACAGAAAGTTTTGATTCACTTTAGTCTGTTGTAGGTCCACATCTAATTCTGGAGACTCTGGTCTTCATGGACCATGACTGTTCACGTGAGAATTCTCACCAAGAAGAAAGTGATTCTTTGCTAAAATTTGGAACAGCCTTTAAGATCCCACACTGCAGAGACTACACTACACCCCATCTCATCCTCTACCTTCAAACGGGGTTAAGTTACAGGGAACCTATTCACTCAGGGTTAACAGCTCCATTAGGATTCATATTAGTCTGCAAATAACGTTGTCTGGCTAGACCATGTTCACTGTTGCCTGCATAGGATAATGCAATTTGGATGGTATTCATGTTTTGATGGACCATTAGCTAGAAGAGATTCACTATAAAATGGGTCATCATAAGATTATTCTAGAATACCATGTGTTATGTCTATGGAATGACACATTTGATATTGTGCCACATGATTGATGGAAAGGGGAAACAATGATCCCTCTGTAGAAATGCTATGTACAACCTATCTTCCTACATAAGGAATGGCTTCCTCCTTGTTCTATCATGATTCTAATAATAGGCCCATCAAAATTGTATTTTTCGGAGAAAATATAAATCTCAAGACAAGCATGCCTGGCCAGCCACAATGCTTTTTTGTTCTGTTTTGTGGTGTGTGCACATTAACTTGCTGCAATCCGTTCTTCTTCATTAGGAAAGCATTTATGGAGAGACACACAAGCCAGTAGACAAGAACCAAATTGGAACAGAGCATCACAGATCTATCACTCAGTTTATTTGCAAGTGTGGATTGCTGGGTTTTTTTTGGGGGGATACCAAATCCCCAAGCCAATATTTCAACTATGAAGAGCAGCACATATTTGGGAAAATCTGGAAATAATGCAATATAATTTCTTTGTTGCCTTTCATGTTTTCCTACTTGTGTAGCTCTGCATGTAGAGCAGAGCAATTTAAGCAATCTGCTTGTATGGTTACCCTGAAAGGTACCATGCTCAGTTAATATAGCATCGAAGAACATTGCTTAATATCATGATTATACATGATAATATATATATATATACATATATACTATATATATATATGATATCAATGTAATATTGTGAGAAGAAAGTAGATTTGTTTGGAGTTTGTTTTCTTGTTCTGCATGATCTAGGAAAACTATTTTGTCCTCTAAAAATTTATTTTTTACAAATCTTTTAAAATAAGAAAATCAAAACATTTTTGAAAATATTACAACCTGAATCTTACATAAGCTGCCAGAACAAATTACTTATATCAGAAGACTTCTGAGTTTATAGTGTGAGGATGTGTGCCTTCTAATGTGTTAGGAAACTGTGAATCTAATATATCACTGTAATATCTAAACAGTACAGTAATGTCTTAGCATTCTTGTGTCATGAGTCCTATTTTCTGAAGAATTTTTTATGTATGTATCCCAGAATCCTTAGAAATACTAGAAAATGATTGCATCCATAGTCCTATCGGGAGGGCCTGTTGTTTCCCATTAAAAGTTGATCATGGGCTGAAGAGATGGCTTAGCGGTTAAGGCATTTGTCTGCAATGCAGAAGGACCCAAGTTTGATTCCCCAGTGCCCATATAAAACCAGATGCACAAGAGGGCATATGTGTCTGGAGTTTGTGCTGTGCCCATTCTCTCTCTCTCTCTCTCTCTCTCTCTCTCTCTCTCTCTCTCTCTCTCTCTCTCTCATAAATAAATAAAATATATTTTTTAAAAGTTGATCATATGTATTCTAGTAGAAAAATGCAGATATATTTGGCTGCAATATTGTCTTATCTGAAAGTTAAGGAGCATTATTTACCATATTCCTACTGGCAAATCTGAAGACACACAGAATAATTACAAGGCTGCTTGGCAAATCCCCTGACTGTGAGTCAGATGAATGGGAACAACGGGTTGGTTCGGCTGTTATTCCACCCCAGTGACAACCTTCTAAAACTAGGCACTGCCAGTTGAAGGAAGACAGAAGAACTCTCTATCATTTTAAATTTCACTTCAGCGTACTCAGGAGCTGTTACAGGTGATTAACGGAGATTTCTAGCCATTATGTGCAGTCCAGTAGTCTTAAAGTTCAAAAGGTAAAAGGCACTTTCACCATAAATAAATCAAGAGACAAAATTATTTTCAATTTCAGCAAAAATAAAGTAGGTAATTACATTAGCTATTATTGAGGTCACCAACTTCATTGACCATCTGGCTTAAGACTAAAAAATAGATATCATTTGTGACATGGACAGAAATGAGCAAAGTGTCCACTACTTCCTTTTTAAAGTCTTGCAAATTCAGTTAATTCACATATTAACAATCTCTGTGAAACAATTACTGGAGGGAAAAAAAAGCACAATGGTCTTTTTGAAGCTGAACAACTCAGGGGGTGAGGGAGGGAAGAGGAAAGAAGGAAATTAACATGTCATCTCTTACCATTAATTATCATCCCCATATTCCCATAGTTACTGTTTCCATATGTTGGCTCGTTGCAAATTACTGTTGCATGCCAAAACAGTGGTGGACCAGATTTCTCATATCAATTTCTGTAGTTTTTATATGCAGCATCATACTTGCTGGATGCAGACTTTACTTTCAAGTTGGATACATTATTTCCTGATACAAATAAAATTTAATTTTTATCTAATTTTGGTCTACCTTTTATCATCTCACAAGAGAGCAATCAACAGCTTAGGAAACTGAAAAGACCCTGTTTCAAATCCAGTTTTCAATGTATATTGTTTATTTCACTTTATCTTCATTAACTTCTCCATCTGAGAAATGACATTACTTCATTTTGATTTAAACATTGCTGCTCCCCATTGTGCCTCAAAGAGAACATTACACTTCTCTTTCTTCTTTTGCAACTTTGCAAGGACATAAGCATACTGTCCAAAGAAAAACAGAAGTTGCATTTAATTTGATTTGCATCTTATCCCTGAGGATGACTTTATTCATATACCTTTTATAAAAAAGAAAAAAAAACCAGGTTCTGTTCTCTTTTCTTTTCTTAACACAGAGGCCACTGGCTTCGGGTTATGCTATTCATTCAGTCTCAAAATAGAAATCATACTTTGTGAAGATCCCATTCTCTCTTTCTGTTGGGCAGCTCTTAAAAATCCCCTTGCCGGTGTATGGTGATGTCAGCCTAAAAGCCAGAAAGAAAATGTGTGTGTGTGTGGGGGGGGGGGAGCATGCAGAGAGCAAGGCAGCAGGAGAAAGTACATTGCAAGGAGGAAAACACACAAAAATACTGTATTTTCAAACTGAAGCTATTTGCATTCAGTCAAGTTGTTTAATGATTCTTTAAGGGTGTAGTTGCCCTTGACCAAGTTCATTATGCAATGGCTGAAACAGGGAGCCAGAGGGGGACAGTTTGTTAAGGCACCCCTGGTACAAAAGGTGAAGAAGCGAGGGGTGTGGCACAGGGCTGCCTAATGCAGTGGTTTGGGATGTGAAATAGTGTTCACAACCTGATTTTCAGATGGAGCCTACATGATCGGTGGGGTAGGGGGGTGAATACTTGCAGAGCAAATGATCTCCTTATGGATTTTTTCAGGGGGAGGTTTAAAGTTACAAATCAGCTCTTCCCTGTCCAACTAGCCAGATGTGAGCTCAAGAAGTGTGAAGGACATTACCAAGGAAAGCACAGCTGGGGCTTTTTTCTCCTTGATGTCTCTGTTCCTTTTCACTCCCCCCCCCACACACACCATTTTTTTAGAACATTGAAAGTAGAAAATAGTTTTCTTGCCTGGAGAGACAACCCTCTAAGAGCAGTTCTGGGTGCAAAGAGTGTGGGTGGAGCATCTTTCCATGGGTCAGGCTTTCAGAGTCAGACAACATCCACAGTGCCACCATGACAGGCCACCATCAGGCTCTGGGGGTCATTAACAGCTTCGTTTACTCAGGGAGAGCTGAGTTCACTTTACATCTTCCCTCCTAGAGATAATATTTTATCAGGCAGAACTGATTTTACACTTTGAAATAACTATGGCAATTAAACCACACAAAGAAATCCAATAGTTTCCTATTTGGGATATGAAATGATTTCCTCTATGGCTCATGGTTTAATATTGACTTCCTAGGAATATTTATGCCTGGGAAGAAAAGGCAACCCTGTGTGAAATAATAGCTGTAATTATTTGATAGGTTCTTTTTTTTTTTTTTGACAGCAAAGCATCCTTCAGCTTTCACTTTTATACCAAGCTAGAAATTAGGAAGAAGCCTAGCTGTGAAAACCAATGCTGGGAACTGTCCATCCATCACCTGGAATGATCCTTTCTCTGAGGGGAATTTTCTGCTGGATTGCCAAGTGCATAATATTCCCCTGGAGCAAAGCTGCTAAAAGCAAACATGCTGTAACATATTCTGTACTGTTAACTCTGGAGGGCCTGGTGGCCCTTTGTACTGTGATTTTAACTCTGGAAGGCCTGGTGGCTCCACACTTCGGGATGATAGTTGTGTCCTACACCTGGAAGGCTAGAAGAGTTTATCTAATTCTGGGATATAACAGCAATTAAAATCCACCATGGCTACAAGAGGTTTTACCATACCCATTATCCGACTGCTATTTGTAAGACTTTTAAGGATGGATTCAGGGTGTAACAAGCTAAGAGGCCTTCAATTTATTCCTTAAATATGTATCCATCTCAAGCACTTTGCCAACCCCTTCTCTGGCTGCTGAGGATTCTGTGGTCAGAAGACAGACACAGAGGTTGGCCCATATGCTGGTGAACCAAGATGAGGAAATTTTGCATAGTTAGCAAAGGCCTTTCGGAAAAGGCACTAATTCAGGTGAGACACAAATAGTAATGGGAACCCCACCACGGAGAGTTCTGGAGAAAAAGTGTTCCAGAAAGAATAACCACCTTCCGCCAGAACCAGAGATCAAGAATGGTCCATCCATTTATAAAATGAAAGGAAGCAAGTGTGGTTGGAGAGAGGTGAGGTGGGAGAGGGAGGCAAGACTCAGCACTGCCCAGGAAGCAAGAGTCATGGTTTTATTCTTAGTACAGTGACCAGTTCTTAGAGGACTAGCAAGATATGGGTGTCTAACTTTAAAATGGTAGCTTGGATTCGTAGGGCATTGTGGGCAATGGGAAAGGCCAGATCAGAACTGGGAAGATCAGTCATCTAGGTGAGAGGTATAAAGAACTTGTTCTATGTTAGGAGAAATGCAGGTAATGACAGCAGAAAGCTTGAATCTGCTAGGGGCCTGGGCCTTCCTTTACTGAGGAATTAGGTATTTATATTTTGAGGTAGTTAGCAACAGAGATATGTGGGGATTTTTTCTATTACCCCTTGACATCTAGATTACTTGTCATGACAGTGCCTACCCATTTTTATATAGTGGAGAAAGGAACAGGGGGATGAAGGTCACAACTTTCCAGAACGTTGTTGAGAAATAGTACAATCAGACAAAAATACTTAAGTGACCACTCCTATCACTAAGTGGTTGGGATGCAATCCTTCACTCACCTTAAACATCGTGGGAGCCTTTCTTGAGTCTCTTCATTTACAATACAACATCGTGAGGATGAGGGTGACCCCCTTACAAGATGGTTTAGAGTGTCAACTGCATCCAAGAATGAATAGCATTTAAAATAGTCTGAGTGCAGATCAAGTACTCACCCAGAGAAATATCAGTGTATGAGGATTCTGACTTATATAGTGATGTGTCAACATGTACTTTTCCCTTCAGTTACTGAACCGGAAGAACAACTATGTAGACATTCATTTTTAAAGATATCTTGCCTAAAGAAAAGAGGAACTAACATTTGTTAGTTGCCAAATGTTTCATATTTCATTCCATCCCTTGTAAATCTCTCTAGAATGAATATAGTTACCAGTTGTTGGTAAGCTTTTTATAGATTTGAAACTATTCCCATCTTCAACACTATCAAACTAGGGAATAATATGACACACCTAAATATTCAGATATGGAAGCCAAAGCTCGGGAAAGACATCTCAACATCCCCAGTTAGTGGGTTGAAGACCCAAGACCCAACTCAGTCTGGATGACCTCACAGTCACAGATAAGTACCTCAGGCTTCTTCCAATCATCTCTCAGATCTATCAACAAAGAGAGCAGGAAATGAGGGTTTTTCTGTGTCTTTCCATCATGCCAGCTCAGGTTTTCCATATCGCTAGACTTGTTTCCAATTAAGAATGTTCTGAGCTAAATTCTTAGCCTAGTGTCGTAGTCAGCCACACAGTGCTGGGATGAATCTCAAAACCAGGCACAATTTTGGGGAGGAAAGTATTTATTGAAGAAACAGGCCCAGGGGAAGTTAAGGAAAAAAGGCTGGCCCCCTTTCACAGATCCAAGCAGAGACAGAGACAGCACTTCCAGAAGCAAGCAAGCAAGCACACTATAACACTGTAATTCACAAAATGCAGAACTGCCAGACCTGGGTTTCTGGCTGCTATTTTGCATATGTATCCCTAGAATTTTGCATCCAATTTAGAAAGGGTGTCATTACCCCAGGAGGCCAGGCCAAAGTGACACTTCCTCCAGCCAGAAGCCTGGAGACAATGAACAATTTAATAAACACAATTATAATAAATTTTATTGGGGGACATTTATTCAAAACTACCACACCTAGTTATCATGAATTGATCATATATTTTGAAGTTATTAGTCAAGTACCTAGCATCAATATGAATTCACTATGGGCTTCTTAGGAAACAAACTGAAACGGGCTGGAAATCCTTTATTTTTTCCATATGGCCATTCAATTTTTTCCCCATTACTCTCACTTCATTACTCTTGGCAATATAGTTTGGGATCTGTTGATGTTAGCCTTGTAAACTAAATCTATATGATAGAGGTTATCACTTGCTCATAAAATTTCATTTATCTTGAAATTTTGACCTGGTTCTTTTTTGCTGATGAAAATTTTGTCATAAATTTTTGCTGTATTGGTTATTATGTAATGCTAAAAAAGAAAACAAGATACAATTTCAATTTATGATTTATTTTAATTTTTACACTTTTTCCCCAAAATAAAATGATGAATTTAGAATAATAAATGAGTAATCATTAATAAGTAATTATTCATAAGTAAGCATTACGGCAAAATCTAAGAGCTCAAAATAGAAAATTGTCAAAAACAGGAAACATGCTTGTGTTTCTCAATATTCTTTTCCATTTATGACCTGTTCTGTCAGACAAGAGTCCTGAATGTGGTCTCAATAGTCACTTTCAAATCTTTATTAAGTTATTGCGCTTATTCATTATTCATATCACTAGAGTCTAACAAGTGTTAGAGCCTATAATATAGAGAAAATATGTATTCATTTCTATTTCCATTTTATGGTCAGTTTGGAAGATTTAAATATAAACTTTCTTGTGAGACGATACAAAAAGGAGGATTCTAAAACCAGTTTTCTAAAAATCAAAGCAATGAGTAATAAGTTAGAACAGGGCAACGGCTTCAATATCACATTCAGAAACAGCCTTGGCCTCAGCTCCGTGTCTTCTGAGGTGACTGATCTGTTTCTTCTCTCAACATGAGCAGAGGCTTCAAGCCCTCCTATATCACTGTAGGAGAACAAGAAAGGAGTGTGGAGTCACACAGACCTGAAGACACATGATGGCTCCTCAAGTCACTATCTGTGGGATCTTGGGATGACAAGTAACCTCCCTGAGCCTTTGCCTATGGTTCATGCCTTCAACTAGGGAGACATGAACACAATACCCCCGATAGGACACAAAAACATGTTTCCACCTAAGACTAGCTTAATAAAGCAATGGCTTGATTGGAGGTACTTATAGGAGCATAGATAAGGAATTGGTTACTTAAAGGCACCTGGGGACCAAGTCAATTGCATCACTGAAAAGCCCAACTCAGCATGAGCGACCAGTCACATGTGACAGGAAAAATATAGTATAGAAGATAGGGGCTGGAGAGTTTGTTCAGTGGTTAAGGCACTTGCCTGCAAAGCCTAATGACCAGGGTTCATTTCCCCAGTACCTACATAAAGCCAGATGCACAAAGTGGCACATGCATCTAGAGTTCATTTGCAGTGGCTGGAGGACCTGGATCACCCATTCTGTCTGTGCCTCTTCTCACTATCTTTCTTTCTGTTTGCAAATAAATAATTTTTTAAAAGACTCACTTAAGGTTACAAAAAGAAGAGGTTTCTTCTACCCTCATTGAAAAACTGCAGAGCGATGTGCCCCTGTGACAAGCACCTTATTGGTGGGGACAGTGAGCGGTTGGAGTAATGGCCTGCCCCAGATTGCTTGTGCTTTATTTGAGAAGACAAGAAACACACATGGAGGAAGAGTGTTTGTAGCAGGTATAGAAGATTCCAGTTACCCAACATGTCAGGCATCATTTTATTCAAATTATACACATTAAATAATACATATCACTGCAGAACAGGTGGATAAGTAATTAAATTATCCATTTTATGAACGAAATGATGATGGGTTGAGTGATGCATACAGATAACCCAGGTTGTGTTTAGTGAAACCAAGGTTGAAAGCTAGGCTATTCAATCTGTATCCAAATTAGTATCTGTAACTGTATCATCTGCCATGTGGTTTCAAAGGCGGGAGGGGATGTTGGGGCTCAGGCCATCAGGCAGGTCTTTATGGTGAGGGTTGCCTTGAAGGATGCAATGAAGAGTTTAGGCAAGGATACATCAGGACTCAGGGCCAGGGAAGGGACAGGAAGGCAGCAAGGAAATGAGGTGATCATTTCTACTCTTGTTCTGCCAATGGTACCATGTCTTAGATCCATCGATCTCCCTAAAATGATATAAGAACGTTGTAGTTTGAACGTATGGTCCCATTCCTGTTCTATTACATTATTGGATCTATCCAGTCAGATGACATATATCACACACATATGCACATTTTCCAGCATTTTAATTACATATTTTAATTTGAATGGTGTGTGTTTATGGATGTGTGTGAAGGCATCAGCTTTGAAGAGAAGGCGGATGGAGTGGAGTAAAAGCCGATGATGGGAAGATTCTAGTCACGTCCTGGGAGATCCTGACGACGGTACTATCCAATTAGCAGTGGGGAGCCACTGAAGGTTGCAAGTGAAAGAATGAGTGAGAAGTATTGTGAACACACTTTCTGGGGAAACTCAATCTGGCTATAGCACTTCTGTGCAATTTAATTTAGGGGCGAAAGAACAGACACAGTTGGGAAGCTATTTTCGAAGCAGAGAGGAAGCGATGGATATGGAAAATGTGAGGTTTTTTCTATATAATTCATTTTTTTCATTCACTGAAAAATACTCAGATATTCATTGAGCACAGTCTGCTGCAAAGTGCTGTTCTGGGCATTGCACACCACTGAACACAACAGAACCCTTATCTTCGTGGCATTTATATTGTAGATCAACTACTATTTTATATAAAAGGGCAGAGGTGCAACAAGAAAGGAAATGTGGAGGAAAGGGAAAGGTTGGGACAAGGTATTTTAAAAGCATGCCCTGTGGTTGTTCATTGCCAAGTTCACCCAATCTTGTTCATTCCTGCTTAATGTAACCTTGGTACATAGATGATCCTGCTTCCCAAAGAAAATCTACTGTCTTTTCACAGTGTTTTAAATACTGGGCTCACCTCCCAAGTGTATGCAAACCAAGTCATGAAGGGCTTTTTTTTTCTTCTTAATCTGGATTTGATATCCCCAAAGATATAGTTTTCACACGTTTCTTGACATAATTATTTTCTTCATCCAAATAACTCACCCACCGCCTGAGATGCCACAGACTGTTTTTCCTGAGACAACCCTTCAAATATCCCTTTGGATAACTTCCAAGATTTCATCGCCACCTTATTCTTAACCAGCTATGAATTGGCTCCTTTAGATATTAGGAAAGGTCTATCTCCTCTTCCATGTGCCTTGTCTTTGAGGTACAGTTTTTGTAAAAGTTACAGTGCACAGTATGGGAATGTCACAATGTTGTTTGTGAACTTGTTTAGCACCCCCATAAAATGTTCTTAAGTGAGGGCTATGTCTGTTTTCATTGTAAAAATGAACAATCTTCATTCAACAGATGCACTTTTATCACTAAAGGTTTTGTAAGAGGCTTTTTTTAATAAGATAGTTTTTTTTTTTCAAATTGAAAAGTACTTATCAAGCATCAAGGAGGGTAGAAATTATTACCAGTAAAAGTGAACTTGGAAACCCAGGAATATGTACTATGTGAAGTTGTATTATCTAATGAGATGTAACTATGTAGACCAATAATAATAAAAACTCTTTCTGTGACTCACAGTTCACCTTTTGAATGGAGCACTTGGAACCTGGCACTAAGCAAGTACTTTATCACTGAGTGGAATGTTTTCTTCAGTTCCTAACAGTCATGTGAATGGCCTCATTTACAGATTAAAAAAAAACAAAACAGATAGAAGTCAGAAATCCACACTGCAGAGCCCTGAGTGGTTGTGTCAGTATCTGATCCCATGCCTTTGTACACCACCATATTAAAAAATTAAATGCTAAATTTTCCATTATCAATGTTAGATGTCTCGGGAATCTGTAGATGGGAGAAGGCAATGAGAGTTGCAATGATCAACCCTGGTGTGATTGAATAGGTCTGTTTATTACTTGTCTCTAACTATCACCTCTGCCCTTTCTTAACCTCAGTAACATAGTAGAAAATATTTTAATGTTTTGGTCTCAGTGCAGTAACAAATGCATTTTTGAAAATTAGCAATCATTTTCACTTGGAGTCAGCCATCCCTAAATGACTCCTGTCATCATTTTGCACATTCTCTTGACTCCATAATGTTGTTTTGCTCACCTTGGATTTATTGACACCAATTCATTTTGCTTTGGCGTTGGCATTAACAGGAAAATGGCTTTGTTTTATCCTGACATTATAAAATCACCTCCCAAGACTTGCTTTGACATTGTCAGCAGGTGGTAATGGTGACAGCCAGGCCAGAGCAGACAAGAGTGAATTACAGTGATTCCCAGAGGAAAAAAAAATAATCATTAAGAAAAGTTACTGCTGTGTGATTTCAATAGCTATTTTTTTCATACTTAAATATCCCCGCTGTTTAAAAATCCTATGAGGGCTTACACCATATTTAGAACAGCCCTGCCAAGTGTATATGGGAAAAATTAAGCCTCAGAGGAGACATTTGGCTATAGCTTGACAAACAGGAACCTCAAATTATATCTTAGTTAAAAAAGTGCTCAAAGGCTTTGAAATTCTATCTTTATAAACACACACATTGGAATTAATGACACAATTATCTCCTCTCAGCCATGGACACACATTTCTTCATGCTAGATATCAGAGACCTGTGATAATGTCCTTCCTCCTCTCCAGGATACGGGGTATCATACTCATTTGTCCTCGGCATACGATAGGGCTGCCTAGATAGATGCATCCACCATCCCACAGTTTTCTTCAAAGAACATCAAATCCTCACGTTTTTATTCTCCTATGATGACCCCACAGTGGTCTCTCACCTCCCTGCAAGCCCCACCTGGGGCCGTTCCACCTAGCCTTTCCTTTAGCCTCTGTTCCAAATTTAACTAATCACCTTCCTAATATATATATGTAACTGAGTTCCTTCAGGGCCTCAGGGCCACCTCCTTTTCACCTTCATATTACTCACAGTGCTCTGAATAGAATAAGAACTAATATGTGTTGCTAAATGAAAAATGAAAGGGAGGCTTCTGGTCCCTTATCTCCAACCACGGTCATCCAGGATCCTTCCTCTCACCTCCATCCATTCCCCAGGTGTATTCTGCACCACTGAAGGAAGAAGCCTTAATGCATGCCCCTACTTTGTTCATGTGGATGTTTTCTTTTAAAACAAAATGCATGGGGACTGGAGAGATGCCTCAGCAGTTAAGGCATTTGACTGCAAAGCAGAAGGACCTGAGTTTGTTTCCCCAGTTCCCATGTACAGTCAGATGCACAAAGTGGCACATGCAACTGGAGTTCCTTTGCA
>PVHP010034356.1:0-19099 GCA_004024765.1 Zapus hudsonius
TGATAGAAGAGTTGTGAAAGAGCAAGTCATGAAACCATTTTCATATATCCCATCACTCTTGAGTGCCGTTTGGGCTAGCCGGATTGTAGTGCTTGCCTGGAAGCCCTGGGTTCTATCTCTACTAAATTTCTTTAGTTTGCCTAATTAATTTCTTTGAAACTGTTTCCTCATGTGAGAAAATGATTAGTGTCAATTTTCTTTTCTTTTCCACAAATTATTTGGAATAAATAAAATGATACCTAGAAGAGGCCATAGGATGTAAGGTACAAGCAGAGGAAAGTACAACTCCCCACAAGAATGCTGCTCATACTGTTTTCAAAGCTATATAAGGAATCACAATAATGACCTTGTTGATCACATGTAAAACCTTAAGAATTCAAGCTCCCCTAAGGCAAATTCACACTTTAGGATGTGCTATTCCAACTTCAGGACATTAAGGAAACACGGAAAATATCCCTCTCGGTGCAATAATTCCATGCAAATTTTTCTAGTCCCTAGGTTCGACACTGGTTATGATATAAATAAATATTAGAATATCTAAAACATCATGCAAACTCTTACTTTTCACTTATTGAACTTATTAAACTACCTACTTTAACAAGATGGGAAAAATCATAACTAATGTTCACATTTTTAAAAAATTAAAGTGTAAGATACAGAAATAATTAGAAGACTGAAGAATAAACAAGCAAAAGGGATCTAAAGAATGCAATGTATTATTCAGTGAAAATCACCAGCTTGGGGAAAAGATGTGTAACTATTAAGTTAAGTGATGGGGATGGTTTGGACTTGAACGCTTCCTGTTAATGCAAAAGCATCCATTTTTGCTGTCTACTTAATCTCAATATGGCATCAAACTGAACCAAATTAAAGAAACATCATTACATTCCCACTCCTCTTTGGCAACCAAAGCCAACAGAAACTAAAGTTTCTGCAAAATAATTTATTTTCACTGCTTTATGAAAAGACCAGACTAAAATCCATAATCAAAACAGGAAAAGTAAAACCTTAAAAATAATGCTCTGAGCACTGCAATTTGCTACCCAAAATAGAACCCATACGGTCCATGCATACCACCAAGTGAAAATTACAAGTTTGTAAGCATCTGGTCAAATTATAAAGTAAAAGATTTCAAATGTTCTAATGGCAGTGAATAGGAGCAAAACCCATTATCTTCACTGGTAGGTGCCTGTTGTTTATTTGCTATTATCTGCTCAATACCATTCTGGATATTCCTCCAAACTAATGTGAACTGGAGGTAATGTATGAAGGATAAAACTGGACTAATAAATTATTTGGGAATGCCTTCTCTCCCATGCCTCCGATTAAGAAATTCCTTTCTTGAGATTACACTTTTAACTAAGTTTTTAAAGCATAATTTTTAAGAAAAAAATCAGTTTAGCCAAGGCCCACCAGTCTCTAATACTAAAAAGAAGACACTTTTATGTCATTAAATATATTTTTTAAGAAGCCAGGCGTGGTGGTGCATGCCTTTAATCCCAGCACTCAGGAGGCAGAGGTAGTGTGAGTTCAAGGCCACCCTGAGACTACATAGTGAATTCCAGGTCAGCCTGGGCTAGAGTGAGACCCTACCTCAAAAAACAAACAAACAAACAAAAAAAAAATATATATATATATAAATTTTTTGAAGTTTATCATTTTTAAGCAGCTTCCAAAGAAATCATTTCAATGCTATATCGCTTATAATGAAATGTATTCACTATTTATTATGCAAAATAACTAATTGACATCCAAAGTACAGAATTTCTAGGTGAAAATGCACATTCAAATTAGGAATTTTCTAACAATTAAAACTTGTTTATAGGTCTGGAGAGATGGCTCAGCGGTTAAGGCACTTGCCTCCAGTGCCTAAAGCCCTGGGTTCAATTCCCCAGGACCCACAAGGTGGTGGCCCTGGTGAGCTCTCGCGCTCGCTCGCGCTCTCTCTCTCTCTCTCTCTCTCTCTCTCTCTCTCTGCTTGAAAATGAATAAATATAAAAAAAAGCTTGTTTATAAGGTGAGCATGATATGTATGCCTGTGATCTCAGTTCTCCAAAGCTAAGGAAGGAGGTAAGTTTAAGAACAGCCTGGGCTCTATAGGGAGACCTTGTACAATTAACAATAAATAAATAAATAATGGCTTTTAAGAACACCAAAACCTTTGCAGAATCCCCTGTGAGAAGGGCACTCCAAAGCCAGCAGGAAAGAAGGTAGTTTCTGCACTGGTCTCCTCAGTTTCATCTCACTGAGAAAAGCCACTACAGGTGCTGTGACTTCCAGAAGAAGGTTCAGCACCTGTAAGTGCTACAACACATCATTCAAGGACGACACCATTACAGCTGACTTCCTCTGTAAACCTCAACCCCCAGGTGATTTTCCTCAGCCTTGTCGGGACTGAAATTCAGAGCAATTGCTGCTCAAGTGAAGATCACTTCCCTTCTGATTACCACTGGTATGAAACCACTGTCCCTGCGAGATGCACAGACCCTCAGCATCAGAGATGACTGTGCACCTAGCTCACTACTATCTTCAAACAACTGGAAGCCACTGATCAAATTTTGAGAGTTTCATTCAAAGCTATGGAAGGGATTAGTCAGTGCAGACAGCAGATATTTAAAAAGTTATCAACTGTATAAATAATTCCTGGAGAAACCTAGTTTTGACAGCTTTTCTGCTTTGACTACATGTGCCCAGGTGACTCTCCTCTAACACAATTCAGAATCGTTCAGATTCTTCTCAATCCATTAAAAAGCTTGGAGCAACCTGCACACATGTACTCACAAAAATTATTGATTCAAATAGTAAAATGCTAACTTGTACATGTATTTAGTTCTAAGCCTTGTCATCTCTTTTAAAAATATTTTGAAAGGCAAAAATCATTTCTTTAAAACTATACTTCAGATCATTATGTATAAGACTTTTTACAAATATCACTAAGTTTCTATCAAAGAATAATCTCAGTTTAACATGATGAAAAGCAAAGCTCTAACTTGTCATAGTGACACTGACTAGTAATACTACTATTGTTGCATAGGACAGTGTAGCAAATATGTTGCACATCTTTTAGATTTAAGGTTTAGATATGTAGCTTTAAAAACTTGTATAAATTGCTGCCCTACAATTCAAGACCGATAAATACTTGGTGAGTTGGAAAATCAAGCAAAACATAAAATCTACTTTAATTTGTAGGTCTCATTAGTTAATAGTACTTAATAATGTAAAAAATAAATAGTAGTCTTTAAAAACATTAACTAGAATTTTAAACTTACCTAAAAATCTAAATTACCAAGTACTTGTTTCTTTACTATTTCTATTTTAACTCTAATACTTATTTCTTAGGTCACAAAAATATGTGTTCTCTAGAAAATGAAAAAAGTTGTTTTAGAAAAATGGGAACCTAATATTCAACTCCAAATCCAAATCAAAGTAACCTTGAAGTTTGATCCTGCATATGTGATACCAGATATACTGTTGTATACCCATATATAGAACTAAGGCCAGTCATTAATTTCTAATTCAACAAATTCTTGAAATTGGAGGCTACCATAAGATTTCAATCTAATAAAGTCTTTTCTGTTTCTAGAAAATTAAAAATTAATGCAGAAAAACCATTTGTTGCAGAGAGGGCTTGAGGTTGGGTGTTTAAGGTTTTTCTGATATTTAATTCAACTATACACAATGTAGTACATACAAGCAAAATACAATTGAGACACTGTTCCTTTAACATTCCTATAGGAGACCAGATTCATTTGCATTGGACAGAACACAATTACTGACTTTTAACTCATGAAAGACAAATTCATAGCTTTTCCCTAAACTACCTCATAATAGTCATACCATTTCAGTGGAAATGCGCCCAACATCACTTAGTTACTTCCTAGAAGTGGGCAGAAATTGCATCTTTCAAAGTCTTGTTTCTCACAGAATTATTCAATGGTAGTTACAAAAACACATTCAAGTTAGCATGTCTTAGCTCAAAACAATTTATGCAATATGTGTGTGTATACATGACTTTTTAAAGTGAACTTTCACCAGCATCCAAAATAAAATTTCTATCAAGGAAGTTTCTATAACGTTTTTAAAGTTATTTCCTATTCAGTAGACCTTTGATCTATATGCACTATAAAGAAATATGGATACAGAAAATAAGATTTAAAGATTTTTGTTCAGCAGACGGAAACTAAATTAGAAAGTAAAAGAAATAGATGTTTGGGGCACGGTTTACATAACAATAATTTGCACTGAAGAATGAAACACATGTAGTAGAAAGAAAAAAATTTTCTACTTCTGAGTGACTGAGTAAACACTGGTCTCTAGTCTGTCTAGTGGGTTAACAGCATATATAAAATGATACAATAGTATTTAAGAAAAGACTCAAATGGTAAGCAAATGGCATGTCCATAATTTCACAAATTAAGATTAAAAGCATTTTCAACTATCATTAGCTTTTCAAAATCTATTTGGAATGCTTCTTGAGAAGTCAAGCAAGTACAATATAAAGAAAATCAACACTCAGTTGTTGAATCATGTTTTAAGTAAGCAAAGTGGATAATTGTTTCACATTTTTGTTCATCCATATAAAACTGATCTAAAGTTCACAAATTCACTTCCAACTTGTTAATTTGCATAGGAAATGCAACATAAAAACAGTAAGAGAGTCACCCTGTAACATAAGAGCTTTGATCTTACATGTCATAGTACCCTGGTTTTTGAAAGCCACCAGATTGGTAGTGCCCAGAACTATATGAGCGCTTACAGCTGCCTCATCCCAGAAGTCTGAACTCAGATCTCAAGATCAGTCAAGACCAGTAAAGGACTTGTCATTTAGCGTGCAGTCTAAGTACCTAATTTCTGTACTTTACACTAATAAAGAAAAAGGAAAAAAAAACTGAAGCCATCCAATCAACTGTGATGCAGGTCTTCTACAACGAAGCTTATGCATATGTGTGGTATGTTAACCTTCCCAAGTGCAGTGAATCATACACACTACTTAGCTTCCTCCTGGATTCTTTCCTACTGCCAATATGTTCAAAGAAATCACGTACTTAGAGGGCTAGATAAGTCCCAGATTATTTTAACATATGAAAATCTTGGGCATATCTCTAATTTTGAATTCTCATAAGCAGAGCAGATTTAAATGACACTCCAGTTAACAGCAAATTCTGCATTTTGAAAGAAAAAAAGTTATCAACTTTACTTGTTGAGAAGTTTTGAGGTGTTAATGACTTCAGATCCACTAGTCTTTCATTTATTTTGAAAACGAAATGTACATTCTACACAAAATAGTGAGACACTAACTAACCAGAGTTAAAACTCTAGTAACTTTCACAATCCCCAAAAGGATTCATAACAAGTAAACAGCCAAGAGTTATATACTTGTACAAACATACTGCATTAAATATTTTGGTGGTTTTTTTTTCAAACACTCCTCATAGTCAAATTCTCAAAACTGTTGAAGGATGCAAAACTTTAACTTAGAATAAATAGTATACTAGAAAACTTCCACTTGTACTTAAGTTAAAAAAAAATACTGAACTAGACAAATTGACAATATTGAAAGCAAGTTGCACCACTTTTCCAACATAAAAATGTGACATACAAAACTTCAAATCATAACTTTTTTTCTCAATAAAGGTATTAAGTAGTATTCCAATATGACACAATCAATTGAAAAGAGATGCTGTTATGGAAATTAAAATGTAAGTGGAACTATGTAATGTTTCAAAAACCCTTCAACGCATTCAAGCATTTATAAAATTGGTTTGTTTTGTTCTCTTACAAACTCTAAGGTGGTTAATCAAACTTCACTTTAGCCTCTCTGGTTCAGCTTCTTAATGACTAAAGACAGCAATGTCATATAAACTAAATCACTACATACTAAGGGGGAAAGTTTAGAATGAGTCATAAAATGCACACACAATAAACTAAAATGAAGATGCTCTTCTTCCTTCTTGTCTCATAGGCTGGTTTGCTGTTAGCAAATCACTGTGAAGAAATCCAACCCGCACAAAACTTGTTACTCCTTCACTAACAATAGAGCGCACTTAATGTCGACTACCAACTTCACAGAGATATTTGTTTAGTCTCAAACATTTATTTTCTAAAAACAACAACATCAACAACTAAGTGTCCAGGAGCAATAAATACCCAGTTGTCTCAGTGATTCAAGTCTGGGTTTTCACTACCATCCAATCCAAACAACCTACTTCTTTAAATGTAAAATATTGGAGCCCCCCCTTTATCGAATTATTCCATTATTCATCATTAAGCTATGCAAAAAAAGTAAAGTAATTAATCGCGTAGTTTAGTTAAGCAAGTCAGCTGACACAGTAAATATTTACTCTCAACATCTCACAGGAAGTCTTGACAAGCACTGGTTGCTATTGTGCTGGGGGTAGGGATGGGAGTGGAAGGCAATTTATGATAAACAACTTAACTGGTCCCAGCCAACTGAATCTACCTAGTGTTCTCCATCCTGACCCCTAATTAGACACCAGATAGTTCCCAAGCACAGTAAACACCTTATATAATGAAAGTAAAAAAAAAAAAAAACCGAAAAACACAAATTAGCTTTCTAAGCTATATATCTCCACTAACAAAACAAAGTCTAAAAAAAAAAACTTACAAAAACACGTTTTTAAAAGCTGAGCATTTTAAAAATTATTTGTAAACCCAATCGCAAAAAAAAAAAAAAGGAAGAGGGAAATACTTGGCAAAAGTATATTTACCTTAGCTTTTTAGAGACTGAGTAATCAACTTCCATGATTTTCCCATGCAATTCCACTTTACCTTTAAAAAGAAAATTTAAAGCACTCAGAACCTTCCCGAGCTCCAACCCGCGGGGGTCTAGGATGGGGTTCAGCTCCGCCTTCCGGAGCCCTCCAGGGATCCCCCACCCCGCCGGGGCTGGGCAGGTGGGCGCCGCCCCAGGTCGTGGGAGAGGTGGGCAGGGTGCGAGCTCCGTTCCGGCCCCAGGTAGAGCTGTGGGTGGCATTACCGGAAAAACAAATGGAAGAAAGAGCGGCGCCAATTTGAAAGGATGAGCTCATTTGAAATTCAAGCTGCACGGCTGGCGCGGCCCCGGTCCTCTCCCGGCCCCCACCTCTCCATTACTGACCCGGGAGGGACCCCGGGACTCCGCTGCGCTCGCGCCCACCTTCCAGGGAGCCCCCCGCCGCTGCGGAGCCGCGTCCCGGCCCGCTGCGGGGTGTCACCTGGGTCCCGCCGCGCCGCCCCGCCCCCACCCCGCGCGCCCTGGAGGAAGGGGCTTCGCCAGGCCCGGCGCGGGGGTCGCGGGCCGGGGTGGGGGGGGAGCGCCCCGGAGCCCCGCGCGCGTGCGGGAGGCTGAGCTGGAGAGCGCGCGCGCGCGCGTGCGTGCGGGTGTCTGTGTGTGTCGCGCTCCGACTCCTGTCTGGGCTCCAGCGCGCTCGCGGGCCCCCCGGTCGCCTCTTTCCAGGTTCTCAGCCCGGGCCCCCACCGAGTTGAGACAGGGCACCTCGTAAAAAGGTGCTTCTGGCCAAGTGGGAGGCGGGGGGACGGGCGGCGGAAAGCCCCCAGCCCCGAGTTCTTCTCAATAAAATCGGACAAAAAATTCAGGGAAAAATAGGAGCGCTTGAGAGCTCAGCGAGAGGGGACTGAGCTCCGGGAGAGGACCGAGGGAGAGGTGCGGGATGGGTTGGGGGACCCTGGGACCTTCAAGAGCATCATCAAGGTGAAACCAGGGGGCTGCCGAGAGTGGGGGGGGAGCTGCCAGGCAAGGTGGGGAGGGGGCTGGAAGAGTGCGGTTCAGGGGACGCCAGAGGCGAGAGGTTCTGGGCACGAGGCATGGGCAGGTCCAGCCAGGGGAGGAAGAGATGCTGGATTTGGGGGTACCCAACAAAGGGGGCGTTGGGAAACTCCGGGGAAAGGGACAGGGGAGTCTGGAAAGTGGGGGTGGGGGAGCTCTGGAGAGCAGCTGGGAGCTGTAGGGCAACCAGGGGTGCGCCTAGAGCGAGCGCGCGCGGGGACCCTCGGAAGAGCACAGGGGACGCCCCAAGACTGCGGCTCAGGGGGCTGGGGGGAGCCGGGGAGAGGGGAGCGGGCCGTCCCGGGCAGGCGAGAGTTGACGGTCTGGTGCGTGTGAGTGAGCGGGCGGGCGGGCGCTGCCCGCGGGCTTCGGTCTCCCGGTGGGCGTCGGTCCCGACCCGAGCGAGGCGGCACCGCGGGGTGCTCACTCACCGGAGAGGGTCTCGATCGCGCGGATGGCCCAGTTCTGGTCGGGGTAGTCCACGAAGGCGTAGCCAGACTTGAGCAGGACCTGTCCCGCCAGGGGTAGCTTCCTGTCCCCGAAGAGCTGCCGGAGGTCGTCGGCGGTGACGGCGGGGCTCAGGTTCCCGATGTAAAGCTTGTTCATCATCCGTGTCCTTCCCCGAGAGCCCGTCGCTACCCCGGCCCGGTACCCGGCGCTCCTCGCCTCCTCCGCTGCCCTCCTCCTCCCTCCCCGCCCTCCCTCCACCCACCCCCACCCGGGCTCCCCCTCCGCGGCCGGCCCGGCCCGGCCCGCCTGGGGGCAGAGGCGGAGGCGGGGACTCGGCGCGGCTGCCTCCTCGGGGCAGAGTCCCGGGCCGGGCGGCGCGCGGACAAAGCGCTCTCTCTCCTCTCGCTCGCTCGCTCGCTCGCTCGCTCTTCCTCTCGAGGCGGCGGGAGGAGGAGCGGCGGCAGCGCACCCCGCGTGTAGCCCGGGAGAGAGTTTGTACCAGGGCGTGCGCGGCCGAGAGGGAGCGCCCCCTTCCTTCCCGAGCGCACGCTCCGAGGGCCGCGCGCGGCCGGCAGAGCCCAGCCGAGCCGAGCTCCGGGTCCCGCGCGCGGCGGGCGGAAGCGGGGCTCGGCCGGGGGCTGAGGCCGGCCGAGCGGCGCAGCGCGAGCGCGGGCGCGGGAGGCTGAGGGGCTGCGCGGGGCCGGGAGGGCGTGCGCCAGGTGGAGCGGAGGTGAGCGCGCGGCCGCCGGCCTCGGGAAGGTGTGTCTCCGAGCCCACACACAACTTTCCCGGCCGGGACCGGCTCCCTGCGCGTGCCCGAGCCGTGCGCTCGCTCCGGGACCCGGCGGCGCCTGGGGTCGAAGGACGGTGGGCCGAGCGGGGACGGCCGGAGCCGACCGCGCATCCCGAGGAAGTTGCCGTGACACCGGGACTCGGTTTCTCGTCCCCGGGACACCCAGACCGGTGGACTGCAGCCTCGCGTGGGGACGCGGCCAGGTGGCGGCCGGGGACCGAAGCCCAGGTTCAGTCCCGGAGGCCGAGTGGCTGGAAGCCACGTGCGGAGGAGAGTGCGCTACACTGGAAAGCTGGAGGGAAGAGAGGTCCTGCTGAGCGGAGGAAACCGCGTGGCCGACGGAAGGAAGGAGGAGGGTTGGTTGGGAGCCATCCGCTCCTGGGAAGGTGCCTGGCAGTTTGCAGGTGGGCTGCAAGTTACCTAACCCGAGGGGAGCTTGTTGGAAGCCGGGCATGGTGGCGCACGCCTTTAATCCCAGCGCTTTGGAGGCAGAGGTAGGAGGATCCTGGAGACTACATAGTGAATTCTAGGTTAGCCTGGGCTAAAGCGAGACCCCGCCTCGAAAAAAACCAAAGTGGGGGGGGAGAAAGAGGGTGGGGAATTGAAGGATTGTGAGATGAAGGTAGAATCCAAATTCTGGATTTACTAGGGGGGGATAGCTGTAAAGAGCTGCTAGTCCTATCAGGACTTTGGAGGTTTGTGAGGTTGGGAAGGTGTGTCTGAATGGAGAAACCACAGATGGATCCATGGTACAGGCTCAGGTGACCTGGCTGGATCTTCATCTTTCTGGTTTTCTTGTTTGCAAGGTGGGTGGAGAAATTGTGGCATATTGAGTTCTGTCTTTCTAAAATATTTCCAGGTTATTAAGTCATTATTTGTCCAGAGAGTATCATGAATTCGTTCTCACCTATACGTTGGCAGGTATTTTAATTCTAGCTTTTGTTTATTCACAATTTCCTCCTCTCCAGAAAAGGAATTGCATTCTACTGCTGGTATTGGGAGTCGAGTTTGCAATTAATAGATAAACCAAATTAATAAACTAGGTATAGATGCTTCCTAGTACATTTTAGTAAAGATGTAAAGGAAAATCACAAATGAACAACGTGTGAGCATAAACCACAGCAGACTGGGAGCTAACTACCTTCAAATTATTTACAAAAATGCCAGTTGATATGTTCACTTTGCATGACAACACTTACAGTAATTCAAAGTTATGTGTTATAAAATTGAAGAAAGTGGCAGGATTAGATGGCCTCATTCCTCTCTAAAAAGTTAGCAAACCCTTTGTGTTTATATTTTCAGACACATCAATTATTTCATCCTGTTGCCCAACCACAAATATTTTAACACGGCTGCTTCCAGTGGGTGAAGAGGTGGCTCCTCGTGGACCCTTTATACATTGGCCCTGGGATCATTTTCAAACCTCTTCCCCTGGGAAATAATTGCTTTTTTGCTGCCCTTGATGTTTTTCTGTCGTGCTGGCATTTTGTAAAGAGGTGGTACAGAAAAAGCACTGGGAATGGTAAGCGTGAAGGACACTTTCTTTGTCCACATTCCTTATTTGAAGCCTCCACAGTTCCTTCTCGCAGGATGCAGAGTTACTTTTTCATATTTTAGGGAAGGAGTAGGGAACTTTTTGGAGATAGTAGGGGCAGCCTTCAAGTGCAAAGCCAGAAATCCAGAAGTTATTGTTTCTGCCTGACAAACTTATTTCCTCGTTGTTTTCTTTGACTTCCCCTGCCTCAGCCCTCCTCAGAGTTGAAATGGAGGTCACTGAAATTCTTGAATGATCTGGACTAATAAGATTTTATGAATGTTTAACTGAGGTCAGAAATTTGCAGACATTCTTATGTATATTACTTTTAAAGTCCATGTTAACCTTTTCCATGAGTTTCAAAGGCAGAGAACATGATTCCCAGTGATTGGGGGGGGGGGCAGAACAGTGGTAAGATGCCAGCACAAGATTGTGTGTACGTGTGTGTACACATGCTCATATGTGCACATGAATGTGGAGACAAGACACCTCAGGTGGTGTTCCTTCGGCATAGTCCACCTCTCCTGAGACAGGGTCTCCTGCTGATCTTGGCTAGCCAGTAAGTCTCAAAAATCCACCTATCTCTTCCTCTGCAAAATTGGGATTGTGCCCACCACCAGCATAGCTGGCTTTTTGTTGTTTACATGGGTTCTGAGATGGAACTCAGCTCCTTGAGCTTGTAAGGCATGCATTTGACTGACTGAGCCCCCAGGACAAGTTTTCTTAATCTCATACTGCAGGTAGGAATACTGAAACCCTGGAAAGCAGAGAGAGCTTTATGGTCACACAGAGGGCTTTAAACATACCTGGTAAGCATTTTAGCCTGAGTCCTCTCTTCATCCTAGATTTTTACCACCAAAATATGTCTATCCATGATGAAGACACCTTCTGGTATCACTGTGGTAGCCTTAACTTTATGAATCTATAAAACCATGGAGAAAATACTTTTCGCTCATTGTCATGAAGGTCAGTGCAGATAAAGTGAGGAGTTGAAGGAGAAAATAAAGCCTATTTGCTGGAAGACTCGGGTAAAACCAGTGTGGAGGGAATTTTGAAAGTGTCATGTCAGCACCTACATATATATCAGGAATAATTTAGCTCTTAGTAGTGTCCCTTAGACATGTTGAGATGATGTAGGGAAATCGACCTTGGTTAAGTTACTTCACCTCTCTGGACTTCAGAGTCCTCATTTGTGAAATAGCTCAACCCTTTCTTCACATTAAATTTCACCTCCTTTACACTTTATGTATTTTCCAAATCCTGGGCCATCTCAGAACTCTGCCCCTTTGCACATACTCTTTCTTTCCCTGGAATGCATTTCTTCTGCAACTTCCTTTCTCCTCCCTTGACTTGACACCAGGGCATGTATAGCACTTCATCCAGATAAGTGTCTTGTCTAATCATAGTTGCATGACATTGAGAATATACTAAAAACCACTGAAATGCACATTTGTATGTGGGTATGGGTGTGTGTTTGCACACACGCATACTTTATGATTAATCCCAGCAGGTGCCAAACCTGGAATATGTGACTATTTTTTAAAAGATTATATAAAAGGGATTAAAAGCGATAGAAAGATGGCTCCGTTGGCAAATTGCTTGCCACAGAAGCATGAGGGCCTGGGTTCAGATCCTAGCACCTATATAAATGCTGTAAATGCAGGAAGGATGGGTGTGGTGGCTCACCTGTAATCTCAGCACTCAGAGGCAGAGACAGGATCCCTGGGGCAAGCTGACACACACACAATAATACACAAAAATAAATCTTAAAAATTTACATGAGAAAAGTCTTCCCTATCGTATAGTGAGTTTATAGGCAAATGAGATTTTGCCTTTTTCCTCTGAGTCTCCTTCCAACAGTATGAAACCTAGTCCATAATAAGAGCCTAGGAAATATTTGTTGAATAAACAGTGACCATTTGAAACCCCAAGTTGAATGTACACGATGGTGCCTCTCTTCCAGAGCTGTTTTCTTTTCTCCCTGTGTTGAATTCATCAACCTACGCATGGCTGTATGTAGTGTAAGGCAGTGAGGACACTGATCGTGAACACCCCCATCTGAAGAGTATGGACACTGTGGGAGGTAGATGTATATACAAATGGTAGTATGACATTTCAAGTGTCACAGTAGATCTAGTTCATGGGCATAGGAGGTTTTTCATTCAATCCAAGTATTGTCATAAAGGAACTGATGTTGGAAATGAGTTTTGAAGGATAAGTAGGGAATTACTGGGATAGAAGAAGGCACAAGAGGAAATACATCCTAGACAAGAATAACAGAATAACATTAAAGTCATAGAGGCATGAAAAACATCTCCACACCTGAGGTCAAATCCAAATGCAGATTCAGAAATAAAATTGAGAAAAAGAACAGAAATGAAAAACAAAAGTTCCCAGAATTAATGACTGAAGGGGTAAGGCCCAGTACAATGAAGAACAAATGACCCAGAGCAAAAGCATGTCATTGTGAAACTTACAACTCAAATTATAAAAGCATCTGTTGTGAAGGGAGGGGAGAGTAGGTCACATACAAAGGATTTGGAAAGAGAATGGGAGTGTATTTTTCTAGTACAAAAGAAACTAGGAGGTAATTAAACAATACCTTTAAAACTGACAATTATTTTCAGTCTTAGAATTTTAAACTAAACCAATTAAAATGCTACGCAAAGACTCAAGTATGCCCCCATTTGGAAGAAGTAAGTACCAACCCCACAGTGAGAGAAGACTTGGATTTGGGAACTAGAGAAACCTGTTCAGAATATTATGCTTAGATAATCCCGAATTCTAGCACTTCAGCCATCCAGAAAGCAACTGCACTGTTTGGAGCAAGAGGATAGATGGTCCACAGTGAAGACTTCAACCCTTCCTCTCCTACCATGAGATATAAATGCATGGTAATTATTTCTGATACGATGTTAGGCATGGAGCATTTGGGGAAAAGTTAATCACAGGTATATGGAAACCCAGTAAAATGGAAAAACAAGGAATTTGTTGACTCTGGGGAAAACACATGGCCAGTACAAGCATAGAGCAGTAGTCATAGGCACAACAGTGGAAATATTTGTATGTAAACAGTGATGTATAATCCAAACAACATCAAGAGTACTTTACAAATCAGAAAAACAAAAGCACAATCCTTAGGAAAATGGACAAAGAATATGAGCGGGCTAATTCACAGAAGATAATGCAAAGAAGTCCACTCAGGATTAATTGAGGAAATTAAAACCATCCACAAACATCACATTGACAAGATTTAAGAATCGGTGATTACAGGGATAGATGAAGGATTGGAGCAACAAACACCTTGCAGGAGGGTAGCGGATGCAGTCACTCTGGAAAATGATTTGTCAATATCTAGTAAAGCTGCCTGGCAATCATTCTAGATGACTGTTACCTCTCACACCTCCGGTGTTCTGCCTAACGTCTCCCCTGATAACAGAGTAGAACAGTCAGAGAAACACTGGCATTTCTGCTCACACACCGTCTTATGTGCCCTGGACCTTTCCCTCTCTATCAGTATGCTTCCCTGTGTGGATAATGGTTACTTCTGGAAGAGAAACTAGAAGGAGGAAGCCCACAATTTCAGTGTGTCTTCTGACTCAGGCTGCCATCCCAAAGACCATCAGGCAAGGCTCTGTGTCCCTCTTTTTCAAATACAATTATTTAATTCATAAAAATAAACCTGGGTGGTAGGTGCGTGGATACTTACCATTTTAACTCTCTTCACCAATCAAAGTGTATTATACTGTGAGGCAGAAGATAGTTCTCTATCTTCTAGAAGCTAGACTGTGTACCTAATTCAAGAGAGCTTTAGAAGTAGATTCCCAAGACCCACCACTGGAATTTCTGAATCAAACATTTTCTACATTACAAACCTACAGAAATTACATTTATGTGTATGAATATGTATATGCACATGTATATTATGCATATGGATGTGTATATGTGTAACATACATATGCATGTATGTGAGACCTATAGGGAGGTTTTAATATAGTACAAGGGAGTTCCATATATCGTCTACCAAGATTCCTCAAATGGTTGCATTTCACTTGTTTTAAACTACAGGTAAAATGTTTATTTATGACTATTTCAGTTTATATCTACTAAAAACACTCAATAAATTATATTGTACAATAATCAAAATCAAGAAGTAAACAATACTAAAATCTGTAGTTTTAAAAATGGGCTGGAGAAATGACTCAGCAGTTAAGGGGCTTTCCTGAAATCTGTAGATTTTATTCAGATTTCATCAATTGTGTCAATGTTTGTTATAGCAAAAGAAAATTTCAGTTTTTTTTCATTTGGTTATCTATTCTTAAACCTGCACAATTCCTCTGACATTTTGTTCTTTTGTAATATTGACATTCTTTTTAAGAAATTTATTACTTATTTGCAAGCACAGACAGAGAGAAAATGGGCATGCCCCTGCAAACGAACTCAAAATGTTTGCACCACTTTGTGCATCTGGGTACTGGAGAATTAAATCCAGGCCATCAAGCTTTGCAAGCAAGGGCCTTAACCACTGAGCAATCTCTCTCCCCCCCATATTGACATTCTTGAGAGTACAAGCTGTTTTGTAGAATGTCATCAACATGGGTTTGTCTGATGTTTCTTCATGATTAGATTTAGGTTCATGCTTTACTGGAACAATACAGAGGCAACATGTTTAAGTGATAGTGTGCATTGTGTGAGAAGGGGTTTGATATTGGCTCGTCCCATAGTGGTGATATTAGATTGCTAGTTTGATTAAAGTAGTGTGTCAGGATATATCCAGTTAGGTTTTTTTTGTATTATAAATTTACTAATTATTTCTTGGGAAAATGCTTTGAAGCCATGTAGATATTTTCTTATCCCTTAAAACTTTAACCCTGGGCTGGAGAGATGGCTCAGCGGTTAAGGCACTTGCCTCCAGTGCCTAAGGCCCTGGGTTCAATTCCCCAAGACCCACATAAGCCAGACCCACAAGGTGGTGGCCCTGGTGCGCTCTCGCGCGCTCTCTCTCTCTCTCTCTCTCTCTCTCTGCTTGAAAATGAATAAATAAAATATTTTTTTAAAAAAACTTTAACCCTGAGTTTTAGTTGTGTGTGTGTGGTACTAAATATTGAACCTAGAAACTTCCACTTGGTAAGGAAGCACTTTACTACTGAGCTGTAGCCCTAATCCCTAGTCCCTGGGTTAATCATTATGGCTATTGGTGGGGAGTGTATTATTTTTCTCTTTACATTTATTAGTTGGCGGTTTACTGTAAAGACCTTCTTCCTCATTCAGTGTGGTCTAATAGATGTTTATTTTACTCATGGTGCTTATATTAGTTACTTTCTTATTGTGTAATCAAATACCTAACAAAAAGCAACTTTTCACATTTCTCGTGGGTCTTCCCACCTCAACCTAATTTAAAAACATCCCTCACAGGCACACCAGAGGTTTGTTTTAATGGCAGGTCTAAATCCTGTCCAATTGACAAGCATAGATTAACCATCACATTGCTACACTTTTTTGCCATTAAATATTTTGATGATCAAATTGTCCCAGGTTTGGCCAACAAGAGCCCCTTGAAACTGACGCATATATATTTCTGACATTCCTTTTGTTTCCACTGGTTCTGCCTCAGTCCTGTGATAGAGGAGCAGGATGTAGAAGCAGGGATGGGCATGCTGAGTGTGCACTGCTGTGGATCCAGACCCTCTCATTCAGAACAGCTAGGAAACATGCTGGAAACACATGTGCAAACCTAGACTTGTCTCATCTAGTGCCCTATTTCAAATGTCAAGTTCATGCTAGTATCTCTGTTTTGTTTTGTTTTACTTTTTTGTTGTCGTTTGTTCTGACCTGGGATCTTACTATGTTGCCCTGGATGGCCTCAAATTCACAGCAATCCTGCTGCCTCTGCCTCTGAAATACTGGGGTTACACGTGTACCACAACACCTAGCTTCACACCAGCCGATCCTCTGAGTCCAAAGAGAGTATTCTCTCCTTCAAGCTTTTTAAATGTGTAGCTCGCTTTCAGCAGCAAGAAACCTGGCTCCTATTATCTGCAGTTTGTTTATTTACCCAATTTTAGAATACGCAGAATACTCATGCTTCTTTGAAAAGGAAGTTTGTCACCCAGGCTTCTGTTATGTAATACTTCTCTTTAACCTAAGAACATGTAGTCCAGAGATAGTGTTCAAGTGTTACTTCAGTTTTATTTTCTCCTACAGTGTTGGCTCATTCATTTGAAATTTGGTTGTTTGGGGTTTTTTTTTTAACCACTTTAGTTCCCCCCAGCTTTGTTGATTTATTTTTTTCTCTTTTTAATCATTGTTTAAGAATATTAAAATGGTTTCACGGGCTGGAGAGATTGCTCAGTGGTTAAAGCACTTGCCTCCAGTGCCTAAGGCCCCGGGTTCAATTTCCCAGGTCCCACATAAGTCAGACCCACAAGGTGGTGGCTGTGGTGCTCGCTCTCTCTCTCTCTTTCTCTCTCTCACTCTCCTTGAAAATGAATAAAATATTTTTTAAAAAATGGTTTCAGTGATTTGTTTTTAATATGTGTTTGAGGGAGGAGAGGGAAAAAGTATGAGCATGCCATAGCCTCCTGCCACTGCAAATATACTTCAGACATGAGCACCACTATGAATCTGGCTTTACATGGGTACTGGAAATTGAACCCAGGCAGTCAGGTTTGGTGCAATAACTTAGGAACGCTATTCCTATGTCATTTCTCCTATCCTGTGCTGTCCTGCTCTGTCCTTCTGTCCAACCACTGAGGACAGCCAGTCATATTAGTCTCTGGTTTATCTTTCCTGCATTTGCCTTTTTGCACAAACATGTGTATACTTTCTTATTCCCCTTGTTCTGAAAAAAAGATACTGTCATGGTATGATCCAGGTGTCCCCCACAAACAAATGAATGTGTTCTGAATGCTCGATCCCCAGCTGATGGCAGTTCAGGAATTAGAACCTCGCTGGAGCTGTGTTGTTGGGGGCTGGCTTATGGGGGTTATAAGCCAGCTTCCCCTTGCCAGTGTTTGGCACACCTTTCTGCCACTGTTTGCAGTGCTGTGGCAGAGGTGATGTCCACCCTCTGCTCATGCCATCATTTTCCCTGCCAGGATGGAGTCTCCCCTTGAGTCTGTAAGCCTAATAAATCCATTCCTCCACAAGCCGCTTTTGTTTGGGTTCTTTCTGTACAGCAACTAGAATGCCAACTTCAACAGGTAGCGTGTTAAAACATTTTTGTACTTTATTCACTTGACCCTGGCCACAGCCATTCAATCAACACAGGATAAGCCAGTGAGACAGAAACCAACGATTTCGACACAAAGACCCCTAAGCTCACAACATTAAAGCAGCCTTAATACTTACCCACCATGACTCAGGGAACTGAGCGGAAGAGGGGTGGAAAGATTGAGAGCCGTGGTAGGGGAGATGATCCAGAGGCATGGCACCCCTCAGTAACAACACACTTGGGCCAAGAGAACCGGGCTGAATAATAGGCTATCCTTGATCCCCTGCCACAAGGACTGATTCAGACGACCTACAGAGGAGGAGGATATCCAGCTGATTGGGGATGGGGAAGGGGGCATTGGGGAGTTGGGGATAACAACTCATTGTTTGCCCACTAAATAATGTAACTCATTATGGGCAATAAAAAATAAATTAAAAAAAAAACAGACCCTGGGTTTGTACAGCTTTCTTATATGTCACATACAGTGCCTAATTAGTGGTTTCTAATAGATTAAAAATGATGCTAGAAATAGTTTTGTATGTGTATTTTTGCGTTGTTGGAGGTTTACCTTCAGGTAAATTCTCAAGAGTTAGATTGTGAGGTCATAAAAATTGTGTGTGTTAACTATACTTTATGAAGTTATCCTCCATTAAAATTACACCAGCTTACATTCCACCAACACTGGATAGGAGCTTATGTTCCCCCCAGCCTGCCAACAAAGTGTATGATGATGCTTTTTCATTTTTGCCAATCTGATATGTCAGAAATAGTATCTCACTGTACTTGAATTTGTAATTCTTTTGTTATGACTAAGGAGAAATGGCCTTTTTAAAAATATATTTTTATTTATGAGCAGAGAACTAGAGAATAAATAGGCACTCCAGGTCCTCTTGCCACAACAAATGAACTCCAAACACATGCACAACTTTGTGCATCTGGCTTTACATGGGTCCAGGGATTTGATCAAACCTGAGCCAACCCAGGCGTGCAGACTTTGCAGGCAAGCACCTTTAACCACTGAGCCATCTTCCCAGCCAAGAAAATGCCCTTTCATCAGCTTACATTTTCTGTTCATGTCTCTGTTGTAATGATCTTCCTGTTGTTGGCACAAAGCACCCAACCAAAGCAGCTTATTTTTGTTTACAGGCTCGAGGGAAGCTCCATGATGGCAGGAGAAAACATGGCATGAGCAGAGACTGGCCATCCCCTCCTAGCCAACAGCATACCAGATACCAGCAAAGAGAAGTTGCTTTAACACTCATAAACCCTCCCCCAACAGCATACCTCCAACAAGGTTGAATCCCCCAAATTGCCATCAGCTGA
>PVHP010034357.1:0-19063 GCA_004024765.1 Zapus hudsonius
GCTCTCTCTCTCTCTCTCTCTCTCTCTCTCTTTCTCTCTCTCTCTCTCTCTCTCTCTCTGCTTGAAAATGAATAAATAAAATAAAAAAAAAGAAAAATGGGTTTAAAAATAAACTGCTCAAAGCTGAGATCCTGGCAAGAGATGAGCCACCACAGTCATATCGTGGAGGATCCATATGGAGCCCTGCAGAGAATGATGGGATGAACAAGGGACCCACAGCCACAGCCATTAAATCAACACAGGATAAGCCAGTGAGACAGAAACCAATGATTTCGACACAAAGACCCCTAAGCTCACAACAATAAAGCAGCCTTAATACTCATCCACCACGACTCAGGGAACTGAGCGGAAGAGGGGGCGGAAAGATTGTGAGAGCCATGGTGGGGGAGAATATCAGAGGCATGGCACCCTTCAGTATCAACACACTTGGGTCAGGAGAACCCGGCTGAAGACTGGGCTATCCATGGTCCACAGAGACTGATCCAGATGGCCCACGGAGGAGGATATCCAGCTGACTGGGGATGGGGGAGGGCAATGAGGAATTGGGGATAACAACTCATTGTTGGCCCACTAAACAATGTAACTCATTATGGACAATTTAAAAAGAAGAAATAAAAATAAATTTAAAAAAATAAACTGCTCCCTCAAGGCCCGAGTGTCTTACAGAAGACCCCCTTCCCTACCTCTTCCCAATCCTACTGAAAGACCCTCATGGGGCTAATATATTTAAGCATGAGGATGTTAAAGGATTAAATTCCAGAGGAATAAAAACGAATCCAAATCGAGGTCAAGGGCTCACAAGTGGGAAGGGCTGTGTTATGGGGGCCTGATCAACCCTTGCAGGAGTGTCCCTTAACTCCGGGACTTTGCAGGAAGGACCCTTCTTACCTTTTCTGGACGAAACCGATGGAGAATTAATGACAGAAGTGGAGGAACCCAGCACCTTCCTGGGGGCTCGAGAAACCACCACTACAAAGAGAACCAAAGGGATGCATGCGTTCAGAGCTTTGGGCCCCCCACCCACAGTCCTGGCCCGAGCCTCAGGAGAATCCAGTGACCCAGCACCGCAGAAAGACCTGTGCCTGGGCTGTCCTCCTCGGAGGAAGGTGGCACACCCGGGGTGGGGGGTTCTCCATCCCGGGCTGGGGGGGAGGGATGGAGGGTGGGAGACCCCGTCCTCACCCATCCTTTCCATCACCTTTTCGGTAGGTGCCAGGGACACTGTCTGCTTTCGTCCGCACCATGATGGAAGGCGGCGAGGGATCAAAGGCACACAGCTTAGGCTCCCCGCGAGTGGACAAGGACCCGAGCGACGGCTTGCGGCTCCCGCCACGGTTTATATGGGTCTCCTTCCCGCGCGCCCCGCGAGCCCTGCCGCCATTGGTCGGGCGCCTTCGCCGCAAGCCAATCGGCAGAGCCCGGCCGTGACAGCGGCGAGGCCGCGGATCCCGCGGGCCAGTCCATCAATCGCAGAGGCTGTGATTCGTACCCGCTCCCGGGTGGGTGGTGCCCGGGAGACCAAGGGTGGGTGGGTGGGTAGGTGGAGGTACCCCGAGAGTGGGTGCCGGGTGGCCCTGCTTTCACGAGAAAACCCGGCGGAGACGGAGAGGTAGACATTATCTCAAAAGAATGGTCACCAAGATCGTGACCATGAAAGCCTGAAAAGGAAACCTGAAAACAAGCCTACTTTCAAAATGCAAAGACCCGAGGGCCGGAATATATATCCTAAGCATAAACTATGAACTCTTCTCTCTACAGTATTTTACTAAAACAACTGGGTTTAGGATGGGAGGAATGAAACGAATACAATTCTCTCTCTCTCTCTCTCTCTCTCTCTCTCTCTCTCTCTCTCTCTCTCCCTCCCTCCCCCCTATCGTGTGTGTTAATTATATTAGGTGAAATTACGGGGTGAATTGTCCATAGATACACAGGTAAAAAGTAAATATGGTTGCGAAGTTAAAATTCTTCCCTATGTTACAAGGCCATAGCTCTGTCCTTTATAACTCTACAATAAAGAGGTCATAATTATTCTTTTTTTGGAAAGTATTTGTATTTATTTATTTGCAAGGAGACAATGGAGAGAGAATTGGGCTGGCCAGGGCCTCTTGCTGCTTGCTGCAAAGGAACTCCAGACGCACTTGCCTCTGTGTGGCTGGCTCTAAACTGGCACTGATAACCAACTTTGCAAGAAGCAGGAACTTCCACAGCCCCCTATGATTATTCTCTATCCCTATGTTTATCATCTAATTACAACACCTGTAAGAAATGATTTTTGTCACTTTGAATACCATGCATAAAACAGGACCATAGGGATTTCTTGAGTGATGTTTTCTGTTAATTGCTCATTCGAAAGGCAACCCTGGAAGGGTTAGTAGAGAACCAATTCTCTCCAATGAATTATGCTTAAATTGCAAAGAAAGTTATTTGGGACCTTGAGACTGTGACGGAGAATTAAAGGATGTTTAGAGCCGGGCCTGATGCACACTTTAATAATCCCAGCACTCTCAGCAGAAGCAGAAAGGGATGTTGAGTTCTAGTCTGGATTATATGGCAAGACCCTATCTCAAAAAGAAAGACAAACCTTTCATAACCCCCTACCCTATGGACAGATCCAATATGCCCACCAAGGAGGATCCCCAGTGGATTTGGGACAAGGAGGAGGGAAATGGGGGTACATCATAAGATTTGCTCAAACAATGTATCTAATTATGGATAATAAAGATTTTTTTTAAAAAAAGACAAACCTTGGACTGGAGTGATGGCTCAGCGGATAAGGCACTTGCCTACGTGCCTAAGGCCCTGGGTTCAATTCCCCAGGACCCACATAAGCCAGACCCACAAGGTAGTGGCCCTGGTGTATTCTCATTCTCTCTCTCTCTCTCTCTCTCTCTCTCTCTCTCTCTCTCTCTCTCTCTCTCTCTGTATCTCTCTGCTTGAAAATAAATAAATAAATAAAATATTTTTAAAAAGACAAACCTCAACAATTAAATTAACATGATAACAGTAGGAAGCGGATTAGCAATTACTTGTAGTTTTATCTTAACTCTGAATAATCAACTAGCCTCAGGGTATGCCTTTGTTCTCACCAGGTTCCCTATCAATGGACAGTGGTTTTTAAATGGCCTGCTTTCCTTTTCAGTTAAAGACCCTTCTACATAGGTCTAAATGGCTTACTTTGAACTCATATCCCAGATTCCCACAGAGATTGGACCTAGAAAATCTGTCTTTTCTCAGTACATGAAGTAAATGGCTAGAGAGAACTTCAAATAAATGTACCACTTTACATATTAGTAATCTACACATTATTGTAGTTGGATTTGTTTTGGTTTATATGTCTTTTTTTTTTCCAGGTAGGATCTCATTCTAGCCTAGGCTAACTTGGAATTCACTATGTAGTCTCAGGCTGGCCTCAAACACACGGTGATCTTCCTACCTCTGCCTCCAGAGTGCTGGAAATAAAGGCCTGCGGCACCAAGCCTGACAGTTTCTATTTCTTTTAACACTGACCATGACAATGAAGAATGCATGTTAGAGAAAAAGTGCTCAGTGATGCCTAGTCAAAGTTTGTCATTAAAATGTTTGCTTTGAATAAGTACTTCATTACAATTAAACATAGTGAATAATGTGGTTTAAATTTGAAAACTTTGAAGGCATAAGGCATTAAGAAAAATTATAGTAGGGGAACAGAGATAGTACTTGCCTGCAAAACCTAACGACCCAGGTTCAATTCCCCAGTACCCACATAAAGCCAAAATTTTATAACAAGGGGGTCTGGAAAATGGCTCAGTGGATAAAGGCACTTGCTCACAACACCAGCCATTCTGGGTTTAATTCCCCCCAGTACCCACGTAAGGGCAGATGCACATATGCACGCACACACACACACACACAATAATAATAATCCCAAAATCAAATAACAAAAACTCAGATGTAAATCAATACAGTTACATGATTTTAATTATGTCAATGAGAACATTGCCATAAAAGCCTTTCAAAAAGAGGGGTGTACAACAGTGGTGGGCCTGGTGGCTCACTTCTTTAATTCCAGCACTAGGGAGGCAGAGGTAGGAGGATTGCCGTGAGTTAGAGCCCACCCTGAGACTACACAGTGAATTCCAGTTCAACCTAGGCTAGAGTAAGACCCTACCTAGAAAAATCTATTTTAAAAAGGGAGGAGGGGTACAACAGTATCCAATTTGTTTGCTTGGTTTTTTTTTTCTGTAATGTTTTATTTAGTAATTTGCCAGGATAGGGAATGAGCGCTCTGGGGCCTCTTGCCACTGAGAACCAGTTACAGATGCATGTGACACTTGGTGCATCTGGCTTTGGATGAGTATTGAGGAATCAAACCTGGGCCTTCAGATTTAGCAAACAAACACTTTTAAGCGATGAACCATCTCTCCAGCCCTATTTTTATATTTTTCAAAGCAAGGCCTCACTTTAACCCAGGCTGACTCACTCTGTAGTCCCAGGCTGGCACCGAATTCGGACAGGACCCTACCTCTACCTCCCAAGTACTGGGATTAAGTGTGTGTACCACGGTATCCAATTTAATGTAATTACTTCATCTAAGTAGTCTAATTGGAATGAAGAACTTTTATTTATTTAAAAAAATTTTTTTTGGTTTTTCAAGGTAAGGTCTTGCTCTAGCCCAGGCTGACCTGGAATTCACTCAGTAGTCTCAGGCTGGCCTCGAATTCATGGTGATCCTCCTACCTCTGCCTCCCGAGTACTGGGATTAAAGGCATGCACCACCATGCCCAGCTTAAAATTTTTTTTAATGAAGAATTTTTAAAACTGTTAAGCTAAGGAAAAATCAGCCACAAATCAGAAGAAAGATTTAAGTAAAAATTTATCCAGCCCTTAAATATGATTATCTTGTGTTGAGAAGTGTTTTTGTGGGAAGATTTTTAAAAATATATATATTATTTATTTATTGAACTACGTACCCTCTTTTCACTTTGAGACAGGATCTCCCTAAAGTCCCTAAATACATTCTTGTAGCCCAGGCAGGCTTTGAATTTATTTTTATTTTTTGGGTTTTCGAGGTAGGGTCTCGCTCTAGAAGCCCAGGCTGACCTGGAATTCACTCTGTAGTCTCAGGGTGGCCTTGAACTCCCGGCGATCCTCCTGCCTCAACCTCCCGAGTGCTGGGATTAAAGGCGTGCGCCACCACGCCCGGCTGTAAATCAGTATATTTTTAACTATAAATTTGCAATAAATGCTTCCATCCCTTTTCTAAGAGAGAGAGAGAGAGAGAGAGAGAGAGAGAGAGAGAGAGAGAGAGAGAGAGAGAGAGAGAGAGAGAGAGAGAGGAGGAATCGGGAATCGAACTCGGGTCATTCAGTTTGACAGGCAAGCGCCTTAACCGCTGAGCCGTCTCTCCAGCCCCACATGTTTCTTTTAATCCTCCTCCCATGACAAATTCTAAACGTTCTCCACGAAGCCAGAAGAGATGTGAAGGCGTAAACGACGGCTTTCATAGCTCCGAGGAACTCGTCACCCTTCCCCGACTTCCCAGCGGCCTTTCCGGAGTTCCACCTGAAAGAACGCTCGGGTGGGCGGGGCCGCGCGCGCGCGGGCGGAACCTTCGGAGCGAGGTCGCTGTTGCCGGGGGGAACTGATCCCCGGCGGGACGCGGGGGCGGGGCGTGTGCGTCCCAGCTGTTTCCGGCCTGCGGGGGAAGATGGCGGCGGCCGGGGCGGCGTCCATGGAGCCGCTGGTGCGCTGGTGCACCCAGCAGTTGCGCAAAGCGTTCTCCCTGGATGTCAGCGAGGAGATCGTGCAGTAAGACGGGGCTGGAGTCCGAAGCGGGCCGGGGGGGATGAACGGGGAAGCGGAAACAGTATTTAGAATTTCCTGTGAGAAGATTACAAGGGATGCCGTTGGTCTGCAGAGGTCCACTTTTTAGTGTAGCTTTTGGAAAAGTGTGTCAGGATCCACAAGACCTGTAAGATTACCAAGACCTGTAAGATGGTCCCCAGGTTCCAGTTTCTTTAAATTCTAGAGAAGACGGCCAAGTCAAATCCCGGAAATTTTTCTTACATTGAATGTCGTAGTTTATCAGATCTGAACTGTTAATCCAGGGAAGACCTGGAATATGAATAGGGTTTCTGACATGGCTTCTGACTTGAGAGTCACAGGTTCTATTTTTTTTAATATTTATTTATTTGAGAGCGTGGGGAGAGAAAGAGGTAGATAGAGACCACCTTGTGCATCTGGCTTTACATGAGTACTGGGGAATTGAACCCGGGTCCTTAAGCTCTGAAGGCAAGCACTTTAACTGCAGCGCTATTTCTCCAGCCCGGTTCTAATTTTTTATGTTGTCTTTTTTTTTCCTGGAAATTTTTTTTGGGGGTGGGGTTTGTGTGTTTCCAATACTGTGGATTTAACCTAGGTCCAGCTGTTTTAAGGTTGAAACTGGCTAAACACCCTCTTTCGTCTTTCTATCATGAATTAGATAAAAAGTCTGCTGAACTTAAGCACCAGAGCTAACTATAAGGTCTATTAAGATCTAGCCCATTAGTACTGTTTGAACCACTTATTAGGTAATTATTAGCTGTGACACAACAATCTTACTGTGTCATAATGAAAGCATTTGCTGTGCCTTGTCTGGCATTTTAATTGAGAATAACCATATGTCTGTGTCCGTACTACCCTGAACACACCTGATCTCGGAAGCTAAGCATGATCGGGCCTGATTAGTACTTGGATGCGAGAATAATGCATATATATGTGTATATATATATATATATATATATCAAATAGTGGACTGACTTGGATGATTTTACATGAGTGGCCTAATTTTTTAAAAAAATAGCACAGAATTATTAGCCTCCTAATCAGTGACATTTATAATGTCTATAAAACATTGGGATCTTTACACAGGACTTGGTAGATGGCTCTGTGCTTCTCAAGCCTGAAGTCCTGAGTTCATTCCCCAGAATCCAAGTAAAAAAGTCAAAAGCCGGGCTGGAGAGATGGCTCAGCGGTTAAGACACTTGCCTCCAGTGCCTAAGGCCCTGGGTTCAATTCCCCAGGACCCACATAAGCCAGCCAGACCCACAAGGTGGTGGCCCTGGTGCATTCTCTCTCTCTCTCTCTCTCTCTCTCTCTCTCTCTCTCTCTCTCTCTCTGTATCTATCTCTCTCTGCTTGAAAATGAATAAATAAAATATTTTTAAAAAGTCAAAAGCCATGGTGGACTTCTGTAATGCCTGAACACTGACTGGGAGATGGGAGGTGGAGACAGTCAGGGTGAGTGCAGCAAAGAATAGCAGAGCAAGATCAGAGAGAAACCTTGCCTCTGATGAGGTGGAAATACCTGAAACGTTGTCTTTGAAACTCCACATGCGTCATGACACACAAGCTCACACTCTTTCACAAGTATGCCCGATGATGGCTTTTTTGTATGGACTTTTTGTGCCTTTTCATAGGTAGTATAGTCTTATAAGTGGAATTTGGATCTTTTTTAAAGCACTTGGAATGTATTGCCTGATTTATAGAAAAACTACTAACATGCTTACGCCCCAATTTTACTTCCTTAAAATTTGCTTATTCTGAAAAACCAATTGTTTTATCATTTTTTTTTAAAAGTTTATTGTGAAGCCGGGCATGGTGGTGCACGCCTTTAATCCCAGCACTTGGGAGGCAGAGGTAGGAGGATCGCAGTGAGTTCAAGGCCAGCCTGAGACTACAGAGTGAATTCCAGGTCAGCCTGGGCTAGAGCAAGACCCTACCTCAAAAAACCAAAAAAAAAAAAAGCTTATTGTGGTGGCCTCTTTCTGCACATGTGTTAAGTTTTCAAATGGGCCTGAGTCTGCCACACACATTAAGTAGGAACTGGCAAAGGTTCAAAGACCGAGAGGTATCTTGAGCTTTTCGTGCACCAGAGATCTGCTCCCGTATGTGAAAAAAAAAAGTTTATTTAGCAGAAAGTTTAATATTAAAATGTACATGACATGATTTCATATCAAAAGTAAAACAGGCCCTTTGAGGACGGGGTATGAATTTCTCTGAAAAGCCATTGTTTAAACTCATTCCAAGGCTTCCAACATGATGATGCTATTTCCTCGGACAACCACCATTCCAGTATTATTCTGCTGCCCGCTAATTACCATTTCGACGCTCATCAATCACAAGATTCATGAAGGATCAAATCCCTGCAGCAATCCTTGGACATGTCTGCCACCATTTAATTTCAATGATAGCTTCTTTTTTTTTTTTTTCCTAATTTTTTTAAATATATATATATATTTTTTAATTTATTGTCCATAATGAGTTACAACATTTAGTGGGCAAACAATGAGTTGTTATCCCCAATTCCCCACTGCCCTCCCCTCTCCCCTCCACTGGATAACCTCCTCCATGGGTCGTCTGGATCATTCCTTGTAACAGGGGACCATGGATAGCCTAGTATTCAGCCAGGTTCTCCTGGCCATGCCTCTGGATAATCTCCCCCACCACGGCTCTTACAATCTTTCCGCCCCCTCTTCCGCATAGTTCCCTGAGTCGTGGTGGATGAGTATTAAGGTTGCTTTAAGGTTGTGAGTTTAGAGGTCTTTGTGTCGAAATCATTGGTTTCTGTCTCACTGGCTTATCCTGTGTTGATTTAATGGCTGTGGCTGTGGGTCAATGATAGCTTCTTGTCCTTAAGTTTCTTCAGTTCAGATGGGTGGGCCTTGCTCATGGCAGTGGCTCAGTGGCTCCACTCTGCTCAGAACCCATCTGCAGCCTCTCTTTCTCTCTCCCTCGTACCTGCTTTATAATTTTAATAATATTAATTAATAACTGGGTTTTGGGGAGGTGGCTCATTGGTTTAAGGCGCTTGCTTGCAAAGCCCTACAGCCTGGGCTCAATTGCCTTTTATCCATGTAAAACCAGTTATACAAAGTGGCATGTATGTCTGGTTTGCAGCAGCAAGAGGCCTTAGCGAGTCCATATTCTCCCTCTCCCTCCCCCTCTCAAATAAAAATATTTTTAAAAATTAATAACTGGTTAGGTTACTGCATTCATATCTTTAGCAAAAATAAAAAATAAAAATTTAGATTTTTTAGAATCTTTCGATTTAGAATGTAGATATTGAATAATTTGTATTATTTCTAGGGAAATAATGAAGATTGCATATAGATAACTATAGGAATTATTATTATGTTAAGGACAGTCCCACAGTAACCCTTGACAATACTGACTTGATTATAACAACAGAATAATAATAAAAAAATAGAATAGTCAGGCAGAGATAGGAGGATCACTGTGAGTTCCAGGCCACCCTGATACTACATAGTGAATTCCAGGTCAACCTACACTAGAGCATGACCCTACCTCAAAAAAAAAAAAAAAAAAAAAAAGAACAGTCAATGGCTAAGCATATATGAAGATTAGATTATGAACTACTTGAGATCAGGATCTTTGTGCTAATCAAATTCATATCCTTAGCATCTAGTATAGTATCTGGCTCAAATTTAACACTCTCAATAAGTTAGTGAATTTTTTAATTTTTTTTTTTTTGGTTTTTCAAGGGAGGATCTCACTCTAGCCCAGGCTGACCTGGAATTTACTATGTAGTCTCAGAGTGGCTTCCAACTCAGGGCAATCCTACCTCTGCTTCCCAAGTGCTGGGATTAAAGTCCTGGGCCACTACCCCTGACCTTGAATTTTTAATCCTCCTTCGTCAGCCTCCAGAGTAGCTAGAATTAAAGGCATGTAACACCATGCTAAGGTTTAGGAATTTTTCTTAATTTTTTTCTTTTCATTTATTTGCAAGTAGAGAAAGATAGAACAGAGACTCCAGCTGCTGCAAATGAACTCCAGATACATGTGCCACTTTGTGCATCTGGCCCTACGTGGGTACTGGGGAATTAGTCCCAGGGCATTAGGCTTTACAGGCAAGTGCCTTAACCACTGAGCCATCTCTGCAAGCCTCTTTTTTTCAACAGAATTGCCATAAATATTGAAGAATCCACCCTCCCACACACACACAAAACACTACTTATTGCTAGGGGCTTTTGTGACCATTTGTGATCCCAGCATTGGGAGTCTGAGGCAGGAAGATCACTTGTTCAGTGTTCTGCCTGGGCAACCAAAAAAGATTATGTTACAAAAAAAATTTGTGGGCTGGAGAGATGGTTCAGTGGTTAAAGGCACTTGTTGCAATTTGGGTTCTAGTCCTCAGTACTAATGCAAAGCCAGATGCACAAAGTGGCATGCATCATCTAGAGTTATGTGCCCATTCTCATTCTTTCTACCTTTCTCTCCCAATGAATAATTTTTTGTTTGTTTTGTCTTTAAACATTGATTGGGGATTGAACCCAGGACCTCTGTCTATGACTAAACTATATCCTCAACCCTAATGAGTAGTTTTTACCACCTTAATTTCTGTTATGCTTATTGAAAAAGTCAGATACAGTATCTTTGTTTCAATAATACATATCTTTGTTTCCTGAGGTATGTTTTGTCAATTGAGAGTGCTGAAGAAATACGAGAATATATGACAGACCTTCTCCAGGGAAATGAGGGCAAAAAAGGTCAATTCATAGAAGATCTTATAACCAAATGGCAAAAGAATGATCAAGAATTGATTTCTGACCCTTTGCAGCAGTACTGCAAAAAAGATGGTAAGTTAATATAATTGAGAAGACTGAAAAAACAATATTCTAGTTTGCCTCAGTCCTACTCAAATTTCTTCCCTGTTCTGTTTGTTATTGTTTTAAACTATTGGGGATGGAACCCAGGGCCTCTACCAACTGAATATCTGTACCCTGTTGTTCTTGTTTTGTTTTGTTTTGTTTTGAGGTAGGGTATCACTCTAGCCCAGGCTGATCTACATCTCACACTGTAGTCCCGTGCTGGCCTCGAACTCATAGTGATTCTTTTACCTCTGCCTTTGGAGGTGCTTGATTGAAGATGTGTGTCATTACCACACCCTGCCTAAGCTTAATTTTGATAGTGAACAGTTCTGCCTGAGGTTCATGGTTGTTTTTTATTTTATTTTATTTTTTTGGTTTTTTTGAGGTAGGGTCTCGCTCTAGTCCAGGCTGACCTGGAATTCACTATGTAGTCTCAGGGTGGCCTTGAACTCACAGCAATCCTCCTACCTCTGCCTCCCAAGTGCTGGGATTAAAGGCGTGTGCCACCATGCCCAGCTTTGTTTATTTCTTTTTTTTTTTTGTATGTGTGTGGTATATGTACATGTATGTATGTCATATATGTGTAGGAGAATGTGTGTATGTGCGTGTGCGTGTGTACATGTGCACATGTGTGGAGGCCAGAGACTGACATTGGATGTCTTCCTCTATGGCACTGCAACATATTTAGTGAAACAATGTCTCTTACTTGAATCCAGAGCTCACTGATTTGGTCAGTCTCGCTAGCCAGCTTGCCCAAGGGATCCACCTTTCTCCACCTCCTGAGTCCTGGATTATAAGCATAGCACCATACCCAGCATTTCCATGGGTGCTGGAGATCCAGACTCTCAGGTCCTAATGTACTTTATCAACTGAGCCATCTTCCCAGCCCCTTAATGCCTTGACTGTATATATTGTTATCTTCTGGTTATCAGCTGTAGAAATTAATAATACCATCCTATATTATATATTTTTGTTTTAAATATTTTTATTATAAAAAGAGAGATAGACAACAGAGAGAGAGGGAGAAAGAGACAGAATGAGTATGGGTATGCCAGGACCTCCAGCCACTGCAAACAAACTCCAGATGCATATGTCACTGTGTATCTGGCTTTATATAGGTACTGGGGAATCAAACCCAGGTTGTTAGTCTTTGTAGGCAAGTACCTTAACCACTGAGCAATCTCTACAGCCCTCTGTATTATTTTATTCTTTAAAGATGTTATAGATGGGCAGAGATCTGTAGACCAGCTGAAGCGGGGTAGGCGGAAAGGAAGAAACAAACAGGAAGTTCCTGCATTTGCTGAACCTGAGACCACTGTAGAGGTCAAAACACCTTTTGATTTGGCTAAGGTAAGTACTTACAAAGTGAAGCCTTTTCTGGCTATGTGAAGTGACTGATACATTTCAAAGAGCAAAGTGTACAAATTGATCCACAATGGCAAATTTTAAAAAATTATTTGCGGGCTGAAGAGATGGCTTAGCGATTAAGGCATTTGCCTGCAGTGCAGAAGGACCAGAGTTCAATTCCCCAGTGCCCATATACAGCCAGATGCACAAGAGGGCACATGTGTCTGGAGTTCATTTGCAGTGGCTTGGAGGCCCTGGTGCGCCCATATTCTCTCTGTGTCTGCCTCTCTCTCTCTCTCTCTCTCTCTTTCTCTCTCTCTCTCTCTCTCTCTCTCTCTCTCTCAAATAAATAAATGAAATATTTTTTAAAAAAATTATTTGCAAGCAGAGAGTGACAGAGAGAGAATGGGTGTTCCAGGGCCTCTAGCTAGGCTGGCTTGAACTCACAGTGATTCTTCTAACTCTGCTGCCAAGTGATGAGATTAAAGGCCTGCGCTGCGCTACCATGCCCAACAAATTTTGCCACTCTTACTGATGTGTAAAGAATATTGCACTGTGGTTTTATTTTGCTTTTTGCTGTTTGTTTGTGCTAGGGAGTAAAGCCGTGACCTAAAGCATGCTGGGAGAGTACTTCCAAGTTGTTACAAGTCCTGCATTACATTTTTTTTTTGTATGTGTAGTATTCATTGTGTGATGTGATGTGTGTGTACACATGTATTTGCAAATGTGCAATGTGCTCAGAGGTGCACAAAGGCTAGAGAAGAATGGCAGATGTCCTTCCTTTATTGCTTATCCACATATTTCCTTGAGACTTGGGGTGGAGTTTTAAACAAAGAGCTTCAGTTTTCATGAGCCCAGTGATTCTCTGGTCTCTGCTTCCCAAAGGACTGGGGTTGTTCCTGGGGAATCAAATACAGGTCTGTCCTTTCAGGCCCAGTCAGGCCCTCTCATACCCTCATACTTACAGCAGGCACTCTTACTCACTGAGCCATCTCCCCAGCCCTTATTACATTGTTTTAATGACTAACGAACTTAATTACCTTTTCCCATTTCTATTGGTTATTTAAATATCTGTTTTTCTTTTTCTTTTCTTTTCTTTTTTTTCTTTTTCAAGATAGGGTCTTGTAGCAGTTCATAGTGACCTGTAATTCACTATGTAGTCTCAGGGTGGCCTCAAACTCATGACAAGCCTCCTACCTCTGCCTGAGTGCTGGGATTAAAGGCTTGTGCCACCATGATTGGCTTTTATTTAACTTCTTATAAGCATACTAGGTTGCTGAGAGCAAGGTAACCATAAATTGGTTTTTCTTTTTTTTTTCTTTTCTTTCTTTTTTTTTTTTTTTTGGTTTTTCAAGGTAGGGTCTCACTCTAGCCCAGGCTGACCTGGAATTCACTATGGAGTCTCAGGGTGGCCTTGAACTCATGGTGATCCTCCTACCTCTGCCTCCCGAGTGCTGGGATTAAAGGCGTGTGCCATCACGCCCGGCTTTATAAATTGGTTTTCCTACAGTGTAATATTTCCTCAGGCTCCTCATTACCACTAGTGTTTCTATTTCCCCTTTCATGGCTCTTGGATAATGTATAAGTCATTACTGATGAGAACTGAAGTATTTCTACCTTGATTCTTTTCATTGTCATCACTTGGTATTCTTCTGATATCTTTGGACAATTAGGCACAGGAAAGCAGCAACTTGGTAAAGAAGAAGACAAAATTTGTCAATTTATACACAAGAGAGGGACAGGACAAACTTGCAGTTCTACTACCTGGTCGCCACCCTTGCGACTGCCTGGGCCAGAAGCACAAGCTGATCAACAACTGTCTGGTCTGTGGGCGCATCGTCTGTGAGCAGGAGGGCTCGGGCCCCTGCTTGTTCTGCGGCTCTTTGGTAAAGTCCTTCTTTGTTTTTGCCGTGCTTTCTGTTAATACAAGGCCTAGTTGGATCCCCTGTAATTTCTCTTTTTCTTAGTAAATGTCTTCCCTAAGATGTCTAGAACTCATACTGAAGCAGAAAAAAGTGCATTGAACTGAAATAGCAGGGATTGGATTAGTCAATAACCCAAGGTCCTAGCCTATTACAGAGGAGAGTTTTGTGAGTTTTCTTTTTTGGTGGGAGGGATGTTTTCTGTTTAGGGTATTTTTGTTTGGTTTTTCTTTTCTTTTTTTTTTATGGTAGGGTCTTGCTCTAGCCCAGGCTGACTTGGAATTCACTCTGTAGTCCCAGGATGGTCTCGAATTTACAGCGATCCTCCTACCTCTGCCTCCCCAGTACTGGGACTAAAGGCATGGGCCAACATGCCTGGCTATTTTTTATTTACCCCCCCCACACACACACACAGATTGGTACACCAGGGTCTCTTAACCTCTGCAAATGAACTCTAGATGCCTGTACCACTTTGTGCATCTGACATAATGTGGGTACTGGAGAGTTGAACCTGGGCTGGAAGACTTTGGAAGCAAGCACATTTAAAGCACCTTTAACTGCTGAGCCATCTCTCCAGCTCCTTATGTGTATTTTGTTTCCTCCTCCCCTTCCCCCAACAGGGTCTCATATAGCCCAAGGTGGCTATATGAACTTGATATATAGCCAAGGCTTGCAGTGAACTTCTGATCCTCTTGCCTCCACCTCCCTGCTAAGATTACAGTCATGTACCACCACACCTGGCTTCTGGTTCTTTCTATTAAAAATCTGCTTATAGCCAGGCGTGGTAGCACATGCCTTTAATCCCAGCACTTGGGAGGCAGAGGTAGGAGGATTGCCGTGAGTTCAAGGCCACCCTGAGACTACAGAGTGAAATCCAGGTCAGCCTGGACTAGAGAGCGAGACCCTACCTCGAAAAAACAAACAAAAAAAATCTGCTTATAGGGCTGGAGACATGGCTCAGTGGTTAAGGCACTTGCCTATAGAGCAGGACATGAATTTGATTCCCCAGTACCCACGTTAAGCCAGATGCACAAGGAGGCACATACATCTGGAGTTCATTTGCAGTGGCTGGAGGCCCTGGCTTGCCTAATCTCTCATTCTCTCTTTCCCTTAAATAAATAAATAAAATATTTAAAAAATCTGCTTATAATTTTTCTAGTCAAATTGAGACTTTATTATTAGAACCAGGTGACTTTGGAAAAAATGTTTCATGGTTTTTCCTTTATTCTCAACAAAATCAAATCTTTGTCATTTGAAAATTGGTTTTGTATATATTTGTATATGTGTGTGTAAATATATTCCATCCAGTCAATGGGAGTACTTGAAATGAGATGAATTTTTTGTGGTCGCTCAGGCCTTTAATCCCAGCATTCAGGAGACTTAAGTTAGGAGGATTGCCCTGAGTTCCAAGTCAGCCTGGGATAGAGTGAGACCCTACTTAAAAAATCAAACACATCGCCGGGTGTGGTAGCGCACGCCTTTAATCCCAGCACTCAGGAGGCAGAGGTAGGAGGATCACCATGAGTTCAAGGCCAGCCTGAGACTACACAGTGAATTACAGGTCAGCCTGGACTAGAGCGAGACCCTACCTCGAAAAACCTATGTAAATAAACAGGCTTATTTATATATTTGCAAGAAGAGATAGATGATGAAAGGCAGGCAAAGAAATTTTTTTTTGAGGTAGGGTCTCTCTCTAGCCCAGGCTGACCTGGAATTCACTATATAGTCTCAGGCTGGCCTTGAACTCATGGTGATCCTCCTACCTCTGCCTCCCAAGTGCTGGGATTAAAGGCATGCGCCACCACGCCCGGCCAGGCAAAGAATATTTTATTCATTCATTCATTCATTCATTTATTTAGAGAATGGGCATGCTAGGGCCTCTAGCCACTGCAAATGGACTCCAGATGCATGTGCCACTTTGTGCATCTGGCTTTACATGGGTACTAGGGAATCTAACCCAGGTTTTAGGTTTTGCAGATAAATTGTGCCATCGCTCCAGCCTTGTTTTTTTGTTTTTTGGGGTTTTTTTTGTTTTGTTTTGTTTTGTTTGTTTTTTGGTAGGGTCTCATCTAGCCCAGGCTGACCTGAAACTCTGTAGTCTCAGGCTGGCCTTGAATTTACAGCAATCCTCCTACCTCTACCTCCCAAGTGCTGGGATCAAAGGTGTGCACCACCACCTTTTAAAAATATTTTTACTTACTTATTTGTAAGCAGAGAGACAGAAAGAGAAAGGGAATGCCAAGACCTCTAGCCACTGCAAATGAACTTGAGATGTATGCACCACATGCATCTGGCTTTATGTGGGTACTGGGAATCAAATGAGGTTGTTAGGCTTTACATGCAACATCCTTAACTGCTGAGCCATCTCTGCAGCCCTCGTTTTATTTTCTTGTCTGATGTATAATTTAGGTTACTTTTTTTTAAAAATAGCAACCCATTCTATACTCATTCTTTTTAAAAATATTTTATTCATTTTCAAGGAGAGAGAGAGAGAGAGAGAGAGAGAGAGAGAGAGAGAGAGAGAGCGCACCAGGGTCACCACCTTGTGGGTCTGGCTTATGTGGGTACTGGGGAATTGAACCCGGGGCTTTAGGCACTGGAGGCATGTGCCTTAACCGCTGAGCCATCTCTCCAGCCCTTAGGTTACTTTTTGACATACCAGCAGTCAATATAATTTAAAGATCCTGAATCATGTATCTTTCTTTTATTACTTTACAGGTATGTACTCAAGAAGAACAGGATATTTTACAGCGTGACTCAAACAAAAGCCAGAAACTGTTAAAGAAGCTTATGGCAGGTAGACCCCAGTTTTCTAATCGAATCACTGTGGCAATTGGTACATTTTGTTGTGTCTGGGATTGTTTTTCTTTTTCTTTTTTTCCGAGGTAGGGTCTCGCTCTAGTCCAGGCTGACCTAGAATTCGCTATGTAGTCTCAGGGTGGCCTTGAACTCACGGTGATCCTCCTACCTCTGCCTCCCAAGTGCTGGGATTAAAGGCATGCGCCACCACGCCCGGCTTGGGATTGTTTTCTTTGCAATATCAGGTATGCAAGATGCAATACTTTTACTCATTCAAGCCTTTTTTTCTTGATTAAAAATATTTATTCATTTATTCATATGACAGAGAGGGGAGAGAGGGCATGCCAGGGTTTCTTGCCACTGCAAACAAACTCCAGATGCATGTGCCACATTGTGCATTTGGCTTTATGTGGGTACTAGGAGTTGAACCTGAGCCTGCAGGCTTTGGAAGGAAGCACCTTGAACCGCTGAACCATCTCTCCAGCCCTTGTTTTGTTTATTTGCGACAGGATCTCAGGTGCAAAGTGAGAACTGACACCTGAGATTGTCTTCTTATGTATGTGTATGCATTGTGGCGTGTGACCACTGAAAGAGACTAAAAATACTGGGTAAAAATTTAGGGCTAAAAAAAAAAAAAACAAAAAAAAAAAATTTAGGGCTAGCAGATTTGCAAGAACAAAGATGAAAAGACTGAGGGAATGTCACATTGGACTAGGCTAAGGTGATGTTTTAACTAAATGTGGCATGGCACCTGAATGGAATCCTCAGGATGGCCTTGAATTTATAATCATCATCCTACCTCTATCTTCTGAGTGCTGGGATTAAAGGTATGCACCACCATGCCTGGCTCCACTTAGGCTTTTTTTTTTTTTTTTTCGAGGTAGGGTCTCACTCTAGCCCAGGCTGACCTGGAATTCACTCTGTAGTCTCAGGCTGGCCTCAAACTTACGGGGATCCTCCTACCTCTGCCTCCTGAGTGCTGGGATTAAAGGCGTGCACCACCACGCCTGGCTAGGCTTTTTTGTTTGTTTGTTTTTTCCTTTTTTTGAGGCAGGGTCTTACTGCAGCCCAAGCAGACTTGGAACTCAGTAGCACCAGGCTGGCCTCACACTCAAAATCATAATCACCATTCTCTAGCCTCTCCAGTGCTGGGATAAAGGTGACCCTCACAGTTTTTGAGAATCTTTCATGTGTCAAGCACAACTTGATGCTTAAACATTAGGCCTGGCCCTTGTCACTCTTGTTTTATATCTGAAGGCTTCAGCTCATCAGGACTGAACAAGATCTTCAGATACTTTGTTCATTGCTACACAGTAACACACTGGATTTGTACTATAGCCTGATGCCATTTGATTTCCTTATTGAATTTCAGGGATGGAGAATTCTGGAAAAGTGGACAGCTCTTCCAAGGATCTTCTTCCTCATCAAGAAGCTCGAATTAAGTCTGGTTTGGAGAAAGCTATCAAGCATAAGGAGAAACTGCTAGAGTTTGACAGAACTAGGTATGATAGGGTTAGAATAACAGTAACTAAGACCCAACTAGTCCATAGATTTGGGTTGTTAAAACAGTATTTTGGTCCTTGATATCTTCTCAAGGAGGAGGATGAAAGGGCTTATGGCAAAAGAGCTGGATGCTCCATATAGGAGGTCTGTGTCTTGTTTTTGGACTCATGTTGGAGCTAGGCTCTACAAAGCTCCCTCCCCTGTCTTATTCATGGCAGTTGCTAGTATGCCCCTGGATAGTTGATTTGAATTGACATAATCCCTCAGTTCCTCCAATGTTTCACTGGCACATTTATCCATCTAGTCCACAAGTACAGTCATGTATTGCTTAATAACCAGGATGCATTCTGAGAAATGCATCTGTGTGTTTAAACATCAAAGAACGTTTTTATTTTTTATTTATTTTTATTTTATTATTATTATTATTGGTTTTTCGAGGTAGGGTCTTGCTCTAGTCCAGGCTAACCTGGAATTCACTATGTAGTCTCAGGGTGGCCTTGAACTCATGGCAATCCTCCTACCTCTGCTTCTCGAGTGCTGGGATTAAAGGTGTGTGCAACCACGCCGGGCAAAGAACGTTTTTATGAACTAGTGGTTTAGCTTACTACACATCTACATTCTGTGGTATATATGATATAGCCTGTTGCTTCTACTGCTGTGATGAACACAATATGAAATTAAATCAATCACAAAAGAACACAATGCAATCAAGAAATGTCAGTAGGTGAGCCAGGCGTGGTGGCGCATGCCTTTAATCCCAGCACTTGGGAGGGAGAGATAGGAGGATTGAAGTGAGTTCAAGGCCACCCTGAGACTACATAGTGAATTCCAGGTCAGCCTGGACTAGAGCAAGACCCTACCTCGA